>SJYC01097805.1:0-19032 GCA_006408675.1 Madoqua kirkii
TGCTCTCTGAACTTCAGAGAAAAAGTTTCTTACATGACTCATGTATATTTTGTTGTCAAGGGTGAGGGAACAAGCGCTGGTGAGGTTAAACACTGGAAATGAATTAGGAAACAAATTGTTTAGGGGAAGGATGTCCCACAGATAATATGGATGAAAGTGATCCTCTGTGGGCCTCTTGGATGGTCTGGAAGATACACCATGAGAAAGTTACAAATTCTGTGTCTGATTTCACTCCACCGTCTCAAGCACTTAGCAGTACTCACAGCTTTTAAATAGAAGAAACATATTTTTGCTTTATGCCTCCTAGGTCAGGCAACCAGAACGGGATATTTCGATTTATCTTTTAGTTGTCAGACATGTACACAGGAGACGTCATTACAAAAGCAATCATTATATGTAAAAATGTTTGGAATTAATAAGGCTTCAACTGAGCAAAGAGATTCTATTGGGTAGTAAGAGAACTTGACATATAACTATTCATCTTCTTCCTGTAGATGCTTGAATGAGACACATGCATAAGAAACAGTCTGGCAATAGCTAAAAGAAGGGCTTCCCCGATAGCTCATCTGGGAAAGAATCCACCTGCAATGTGGGAGACCTGGGTTTGATCCCTGGGTTGGGAAGATCCCCTGGAGAAGGCAACGGCCCCCCATTTCAGTATTTTATCCTGGAGAATTCCATGGACTGTATAGTCCACTGGGTCACAAAGAGCTAGACACAAATGTGCAAATGTCATTTTCGAAAGAAAGGCAGTTATTTTTTAAGTCTTATTTTTTAGATGGAAGATAATTCCTTTACAAGGTTGTGTAGCTTTCTGCAGTACAACAATGTGATTCAGCCTTAACTATATATATATCCTTTCCCTCTGATCTGCCCTCCCACCCCAACTCTGTTTCACCCCTCTAGGTTGTCTTAGAGCACCAGACTGAGCTTCCTATGCTATTTTTAAATGAAGAACTAAAATCAACATATACAGTATGTGGATAAGTTTCATACATCTTTAGTAAATGGTGAGGAATAATGATATTTACAGAGAAGGCAATGGCATCCCACTCCAGTACTCTTGCCTGGAAAATCCCATGGGTGGAGGAGCCTGGAAGGCTGCAGTCCATGGGGTCGCTACGAGTCGGGCACGACTGAGAGACTTCACTTTCACTTTTCACTTTCATGCACTGGAGAAGGAAATGGCAACCCACTCCGGTGTTCCTGCCTGGAGAATCCGAGGGACAGGGGAGCCTGGTGGGCTGCCGTCTATGGGGTTGCACAGAGTCAGACATGACTGAAGTGACTTAGCAGCAATATTTATCATTTGTAGAGTATTTACTATGCATTATGGAGAAGGAAGTGGCACCCCACACCAGTACTCTTGCCTGGAAAATCCCATGGACAGAGGAGCCTGGTAGGCTGCAGTCCATGGGGTCGCTACCAGTAGGACATGACTGAGCGACTTCACTTTCATTTTTCACTTTCATGTATTGGAGAAGGAAATGGCAACCCACTCCAGTATTCTTGCCTAGAGAATTCTAGGGATGGGTGAGCCTGGTGAGCTGCCGTCTATGGGGTCACACAGAATCAGACACGACTGAAGTGACTTAGTAGCAGCAGCAGCATGCTAAATTTACCAGGCATTGTGCTGAGTTCACTGAGCATTGTGCTGATTATCTTTTATTTGTACTGAATCTTTAATGCAGCTATAATATAGTGTGTATTCTTACTACTTCTTTAAGCAATAGGCCAAGAAGCATAGAAACATTAAGAGGGAAAAAAAAAATTCTGTAAGATTAAACAGAAGTTAAGCTGTTTAGGACAGCTGAGGAAGAGATGGAAAATAAAGCTTGCAAGCTTTTGCTGAAGCTGTTTCATCTTCCTGGAATGTTTCATTTTTGTTGTTATCTTTGCAAACTACTATTCCTCTCTCAAAACCCCAGGTTTCCCCCTGAATTCTTCCTCCCAATGAATCTACCCTGTTCAAGTATAATTTGTCCCTGCATTTTGCTCTGAGTTTTGCACTCTCTGCTGTACCACAGTAACTTTCTGTCATTCCACTATTGTGATGCAGACATCCTGAAGGCATGAACTATAACATTTAATTTTGTTACTGAGACAGAGCATATTAGTGACAAATGTTTGTCGAGTGAATGAAGGCTTTTGGATGACTTAAGAGTATGTCATGTTCCTTTAAAAAAATATCTATGCTTGACTGGTTGAGAAAAGTGGGAGAAATATTCCAAACAAAGGGATCATGGCTACACTTGAGGAAAAGCACATTTGTTTATGTGAAAAGCAACGTGTCACCTGATAAAACACATTCGTGGAAGCTCAAATTTGATCCATAGAATGGAACTTACCTATAGGACACCATGGATACATATGCTGTATAAACACAGAAACAGATATGATAGAAAAGAGGTGAACACGTATGTTGATACTGTTTCTCTTCACTTGCAGACATCCCAATTTAGTCCTCTTTTGTGAGAATTAACCACCATCACCGGTTTAATATCAATCAGCTAAAAATATTTGCTGAACATCTATTGTCTTTGTTTGAATTTCATTCAAAGTAGATCTGAGATAAAGATGTGAATGCAAGCAGTTCACTTTGCGGAGCGATTCTGGAAAGTACAGATGAAGAAGTGGAAACGAAGGCAGGAAAGAAAGAAAAACCTGAACGTCTGAGTTAGTGATGTGGTTACCACTGTGGGTAACTAGGGAATGAATCTGTGGACATCCTGAGGCTGGAGCTCTTAGTTGCCATGATTGTACATTAGGAAATCCCACAGAATCAACTGAATATTATTGTTAACAGTGAATTTGGCTGATATAGAAAACTGATGGATTTCCCATGCATTTAGCAAGATTTCTTCATAAAATGTAGTGGGAAAAGTTAATCCATAGATCTGTGCAATAAATATAAAAAATATGTAAACAAATCTGTGAAATAATATACTTATCTGGTATTGGAGGAATGTATTCACATTTCCTGAAGGCCAAAAAATAATATTGAATAAACATCAGAACAAAAAAATGTACAACTAAAGTTGGGTTAATGAATAAAGACATAAATGTCATACAAATGCATCCAATAAGAATGTATCTCTGTGAAAATAGGTGTTGAATGGGATTGGCAAAGACCAATAACAGGAAACTCATTTCTGAAGACATTCTTTTGTGTTATTTAAATTTTTTTTAACTAAAGCTGATATTGGTGTATAAGTGACATAAAATCCTTAGAAAAGAATATGTGTAGTTTAGATAAAATTCACAGTTCTCTCTACAGATTCAGTTCCATAAGTTTTCCAAGTTTACATTTAAACTCCAACTTATTATACACTAAAAAATGAAAACTACATTTCAGCCAATCTATCCAGCTCTCAAATTAACTGTTGTGAATTACAAATTGCTTTTGGGGACTGTATGAGTTCCCTAGGAAACAGACCCAGAGATTTAAAATAGCGAACAAGATGTTTATTGAGAAGTGTTCTTGGATTAGCACTTCTAGAAAGAAAGGGAAGGGAAATGAGCAGAAGTGGACAGTTGGAGAAACCAAGCTGGGAGAGAGTTTAGTGGACATCTAAGCATGGCACTGGAAGGTCCCTTCTTTGTCTTGGACCTAAACTCACAGTCACCAGCAGTTGCTAGGAACTGTCACCAGGTCTGTTTCACAGCTTTATACCACCTGCCTGGCACTGAAGGTAGCCCCACTATAAGACAGAATAAACTGAATATTCTGAATAATAATAATAAACCAAATCTACTAAAGCTCTGGCTACAAAAATAAAGCAGAACTCCAGTGAATATGCAGGGGCTTCCATGGGGACTCAGAAGATAAAAAATCTCCCGCAATGCAGGGGACCGGGGTTTGGTCCTTGGGCAGAAATATCCACGGAGAACGGAATGGCAGCCCACTCCAGTATTCTTGCCTGCAGAATTCTGTGGATAGAGCAAGCTGGTGGGCTACAATCTTTGGGGTCACATAGAGTTGGACACAGCTGAGTGACTAACATTTTCACTGTGTATGCGGATGAAGGACTCATTGCATGTAACCCTAAGTGGAAAATGCATAGACTTTACTAAACTATCTATGTGATGCTTTTCTAGGTGAAAAAACCCTGAAAGGTGGTGTTGTAAAAATCACCAATTGTGTTCAATCTCCAAATCTTTTCTCCTATAACTATGCCCATAGATGTCCTATCACTTCAGTTTCACTCCTTTCCCCCATAAAGACTAGAAAATTATTAATTTATCTATTTTTTAGACATAACTAAGAAGTGATCAATGTCTTTGACCTGTCCTGAAGGTCGATTAATGTGCGTTGTTTGGAAGGTGCAAGCAAAATGCAATTACTTTGATCAAAATATAAATCCTTACTAAAAAGAAAGAGGAAAAATCAGATTCAATTCTCAGTAGGAAGAGGTTTATTTTGGTTCATGGTGATAAGAAGACATAAGAAAATCTTTAACAAATAGTACTCAAAAAAATCTCCATTGGAATTCCATGTTAGAGAGATAAAAATCAGTGGCCCCAAAAGTGATGGAGACAAATTCCTTAAGTATGAAAAACAGATGTGCTGAAGGAAAAGGGAGAAGTGTTGGGAGACTGTAATTTCCTATTGGATTCTGAGTGATCTCAGAAAGGAAAGGAGTTTGGACTGAAGTTAGAACATGGGCTCGGTATGTCTGGTGTTTGTTTATGAAATTCAAGGACGAGTTCTCTTGAACCCTCACATTTTAAAAAGAAGCTCTGCAATCATGGGGAGGGAGGAAATGAGGAAGCAGTATGCTCAAAGCAGAGATTCAGCAGCAAGAGGAGGGACAGCACACAGGGCGGGGGCAGGTGGAGATGACACACGTGGGGCGATAGCAAGTGGTGTGGCAGGAGACCCGGCCACACACTGGGCGCAGGCAGCAGCTCGAGCGGCAGCAGCTGGAGCCGCAGCAAGAGGGGCGGCAGCAGCTGGAGATGTGGGGGCAGCTGGGCTGGCAGCACACAGACTGGCAGCACCGGGGCCTGGAGCTGGAGATGCAGCAGGTAGGCCTGCAGCAGCTGGAGCCACAGCTGGACCCACAGCAGGAGGGGCGGAAACAACTAGAGATGCAGCAGGTGGGATGAGGGCAGGTGGAACCACAGCTGGAAACACAGCAGGAGGGGCGGTAGCAGCTAGAGATGCAGCAGGTGGGGCGAGAGCAGGTGGGGTGGCAGCAGACGGGGCGGCAGCAGCTGGACACACCGCAGCTGGGGCGGTAGCAGGTGGTCCTGCAGCAGGTAGTCTGGCAGCAGCTGGGGTGGCAGCAGGTCTCCTGGCAGAGACTTCGGCCGCAGCTCTGGTCAGAGCAGACGGAGCCACAACATGAGCTGACCATGGTGTCAGAGGGTTGAGGTTCTGGATAAGTTTCCAGGAAAATGAGCTTCTTGAATCTGCAAGTCTCCTCAGCCCACAGCCCCCTTTATATCCTGCTAAAGCTGCTATCATTACATCAGTATTTCCTTGTTATTGTTTACCCTTTTAGGAAAATTGATCATTTGGTTACATAATTTGTGTTTATCATGCAGTATTCCAATTTGGAGAAAATAACAGTTTTTCTTTTTCTGATTTGCTCGCGTGTTCCAGTTTAAAGATCTATCCCAATACTTCCTTGCTGCTGCTGCTGCTGCTAAGTCGCTTCAGTCACGTCCAACTCTGTGCGACCTCAGAGACGGCAGTCCACCTGGCTCCTCTGTCCATGGCATTTTCCAGGCAAGAGTATGCATGAAGGTGAAAAGTGAAAATGAAGTCGCTCAGTCGTGTCAGACTCGTAGCGACGCCCATTGCAGCCCACCTGGCTCCTCTGTCCATGGGATTTTCCAGGCAAGAGTACTGGAGTGGGTTGCCATTTCCTTCTCCAATGCATGAAAGTGAAAAGTGAAAGTGAAGTCGCTCAGTCATGTCTGACTCGTCGCAACACCATGGACTGCAGCCCACCTGGCTCCTCTGTCCATGGGATTTTCCAGGCGAGAGTACTGGAGTGGGCGCCATCGCCTTCTCCAAATACTTCCTTAGTGGGTGTCAGTTTTGCTGCTGGTGTGTTCAGTGTCTTAACAAAGCATTAGTCATGTGGCTCTGAAATTTTTTTTGACTGTGATATTCTCTCTTATTACTGATGTCTGAACATCAGAGAGAAAAAGTTTCCTATATGACTCATGTTATTATCAAGGGTCAGGGGGAAATGCGCTGATAAGGTGGAACACTGGAAAGGAAATAGAAAGAAAGATGTTTGTAGGGAGGTTGTCCCACAAATAATATGGATGATTGTGATACTCTGTAGTATCACAAATACTCTGTAGTATTTGATGGTCAAGAAGATAGTTAGACTACAGCAAAGTTTCAAAGTCTGTGTCTGTTTGGGCTCTATTGTCAGAAGCACTTAGCTATAGTCACAGCTTTTAAGTAGAAGAAACACATTTTTACTGTGTCTCCCAGGCTTGGCAACATGAATGGGATGTTTTGATTTATCTTTAATTTGTCAGACTTCTACACAGGATATTTCATTACAAAAGCATTCATTATATATAAACATGTTTGACATTATTAAGTCTTCAAAAATATGGATCCAAGGCATTCTATTGGGTAAAAGGCATTCTTTTAGTAAAAAGGCATTCTTTTAGTAAAAAGAACTTGACGGGTAACTCCTCCTCTTTTTCCTGTAGATGCTTGAATGAGACACATGCGTAAGAAACAGTTTGGCAATAGCCAAAAGAAGGGCTTCCCCTATAGATCATCTGGTAAAGAATCTGCCTACAATGTCAGAGACCTGGGTTTGATCCCTGGCTTGGGAAGATCCCCTGAAGAAGGGAACCCATTGCAGTATTCTGACACAGAGAATTCCATGGACTGTATTTTCCATGGGGTTGCAAAGAGCTGGACACGACTGAGTGACTTTCATTTTCAAAAGAGAGATAGTTATTATTTTTAAGTCTCCTTTTAAAATTGGTGGGTAATTCCCTTATAAGGTTGTATAGCTTTCTGCAGTACAACAATTATCATTCAGCCATAAGTATATATATGTCCCCTCCCTCTGATCCACCTCCCACCCCATCCCATCCCACCCCCTGGGTTTGTCACAGAGCACCAAACTGAGCTTCCTATGTTATTTTTGACTGAAGAACTAAAATCAGCATATATAGTATTGGGATATCACTCAGTCATGTCTGACTCTTTGTGGACTGCAACCCACCAGGCTCCTCAGTTCATGGGATTTTCCAGACAAGAATACTGGAGTGGGTTGCCATTTCCTTCTCCAGGGGATCTTCCCAACCCAGGGATCGAACCTGGGTCTCCCACATTGGAGGCAGACGCTTTAACCTCTGAGCCACCAGGGAAGCCCAGGGATATGTTCCATACATCTTCAAAAAATCTGAGGAATAATGATATTGATCATTTGTATTTACTCTGCATTATGCTAAATTCACTAGGCATTATGCTGAGTTCACTAAGCATTGTGCTGAATATCTTATATTTGTTTTGAATCTTTAATACAGCACATAATACAGTGTATATTCTTAATATTTCTTTAAGCAATAGGCCAAAGAAGCATAGAACTGTTGAAGAAAAAAACTTGTGTAAGATTAAACAGAAGTTAAGCTGCTTTAGGACAGCTGAGTAAGAGGTGGAGAATAAAGCTTGCAAGCCTTTGCTGAATCGGTTTCATCTTCCTGGAATGTTTCATCTTTGTCATTATCTTTGCAAACTATATTCCTCTATCAATATCCCAGGTTTCCCCTGATGCTTCCTCCCAATGATTAACTACCTTGTTCAAATACAGTTTGTCCCTGCATTGTGCTCTGAATTTTGCACTCTCTGCTGTACTATAGTTTCTTTCTGTCATTTCAGTTCTGCGATGCAGACACCCTGAAGGCATGATTTTTAAAATTTAACTTTGTTACTGAGACAGAGCACATTAGTGACAAATATTTGTCGAGTGAATGAAGGCTTTTGGATGACTTATGGGTATGTAATGGTCCTTTAAAAAATAGTCTGTTTTGCCTGGTGGAGAAAAATGGAAGAAACATTCCAAACAAAGGGATCATAGTTACACTTGAGGAAAACCACATTTGTTTGTGTGGCAAGCAACGTGTCACCTGATAAAACATATTTGTGGAAATTTAAATTTGATCCATTGAGTGGAACTTACCTGTAGGACACCATGGATACATATGCTGTATAAACACAGAAACAGATATGATAGAAAGGAGGTAAATACATATGTTGACACTGTTTTTCTTCACTTGCAGACATCCCAATTTAGCCCTCTTTTGTGAGAAGTAACCACCATCACTGGTTTAATGTCAATCAACTAAAAATATTAGCTGAACATCTATTGTTATTGTTTGAATTGCACCTAAAGTAGATACTGAGACAAAGATGTGAGTGTAAGTAGTTCACTTGGGGGTGGGGGTGAATTCTGGGGAGTACACACGAGGAAGTGGGAAAGCAAAGCAGGAATGAAAGAAAAACCCATAAGTCTGACTTAATAATGTGATTACCACCTGGGTAACTGGGGAATGAATCTGGGGCATACCTGAGGCTGGGGGCTATTCACTGCCATGATTATATGTCTAGAAAATCCCAAGAATCACCTGAATATTACTGTTAACAGTAAAGTTGGCTGACTTAGAAAAGTGATAGATTTCCTTTGCACTTAGCAAGATTTCTTTATAAAAACTGATGGGAAACATGTATTTACAGTTTTCAATAATAAATATAAAAAATATGTTAAAAAATCTGTCAAATAATATACTTACCAGGTATTGGAGGAATGTATTAACAGTTCCTGAAGGCCAAAAAATAATATTTGAATAAACATCAGAACAAAAAAATGTACAACCAAAGCTGGGTTTATGAGTAAAGACAAATGTGATACAGATGCATTCAATAAGAATGCATCTCTGTTTGTATAAACAGGTTTTCAATGGGATTGGGAAAGACTAATAATAGGAAACCTGCTTCTGAACACATTCTTTTGTGTTATTTAAAATTTTAAATAAAGCAGATATTGATGTATAAGTGACATAAAATCCTTAGCAAAGAATAAATGTATTTTAGATAAAATTTACAATTCTCTTTACATATACATTTGCATAAGTTTTCTACATTTATGTTTAAGTACCTACTTATATACGCTAAAGATGAAAATTACATTTCAGTCAGTCTTTCGAGCCTTCATATTAACTGTCGTAAATTACAAATTGCTTTTGGGGACTCTATGAGTTCCCTAGGAAGAAGGCTCAAAGATGAAAATTTGTAAACAGGATGTTTATCGAGAAGTGCTCTTGGAACTAATACTTCTAGAAGGAAAGGGAAGGGAAGCGAGCAGAAGTGGAATGCTGGAGAAATCAAGCTGGGATAGAGTTTCAGTGGACATCTAAGCATGGCACTGGAAAGGTCCCTTTTTGTCTTGAACATAAAATCACAGTCTCCAGGAATACCTAGGAATTGTCACCAGGTCTGTTTCATTCATTTATATCACCTGCCTGGCACTGAAGGTCGCCCTTCTATAAGGCAGAATAAACTGAATATTCTGAATAGTAATAATAATAAACCAGTGTACTGAAACTCTGGCTACCAGAATAAAGCAGAACTCCACTGTGTATGTAGGGACTTCCGTGGTGGCTCAGAAGATAAAGAATCTGCCTGCAATACAGAAGACCTGAGTATGATCCTTGGGGCAGAAAGATCCCCCAGAGAATGGAATGGCAACCCACTCCAGTATTCTTGCCTGCAGAATTCTGTGGACAGAGCAAGCTGGTGGGCTACAATTCATGGGCTCACAAAGAGTTGGACACAGCTGAGTAACAAACACTTTAACTGTGTATGTGGATGAAGGACTCATTGCATGTGACTCTAAGTAGAAAATACACAGACTTTACTAAACTATCTATGCAATGCTTTTATAGGTGAAAAAAGCCCTGAATGCTGGTGCTGTTTAAAATCATGAATTGTGTTAATGTTTTCAAAACTTTCCTCCTGTTATTATAGTCACGATGCTCTATCACTTCAGTTTCACCCTTTCCCCCATAAAGACTAGAAAATGATTAATTTATCTATTTTCTAGACCTATCTAGGAACTGATCAATGTCTTTGACCTCTCTCGAAGGTCGATTAATGTGTATTGTTTGGAAGGTGCAGGAAAAATACAATTACTTTGAATCGAAATGTAAATCTTAAAAAAAAAAGAGAGAGTAACAATCAGATTCAAGTCTCAGTACTGGTAGGAGGATGTTTATTTTGGTTCATGAAAATAAGAAGACATAAGAAAATCTTTAACAAAGAGTACTCAAAAAGTCTTCATTGGAATTCTATGTCAGAGAGTTAAAAATCAGTGGCCCCAGAAGTGATGTAGACAGATTCCTCAAGTATGAAAAATAGATGTGCTGAAGAAAAAGGGAGGAGTGTTTGTGATATTGTAATTTCCTACGACATTCTGAGTGATCTCATTTAGAAGGGAGAAAGTTTGGGACAGAAGTTAGAACGTGGGCTCGGTATGTCTGGTGTTTGCTTATGAAATTCAAGGGATCATTTCTTTTGAACCCTCCATATGTTAAAAAGAAGCTCTGCAACTGTGGGAGGGAGGAAATGAGGAAGCAGTATGTTCAAAGCAGTGATTCAGCAGCAAGAGGAGGGACAGCACACGGGGCGGGGGCAGGTGGAGATGACACAGGTGGGGCGATAGCAAGTGGTGTGGCAGGAGACCCGGCCACACACTGGGCGCAGGCAGCAGCTCGGGTGGCAGCAGCTGGAGCTGCAGCAAGAGGGGCGGCAGCAGCTGGAGATGCGGGGGCAGCTGGGCTGGCAGCACACAGACTGGCAGCACCGGGGCCTGCAGCAGCTGGAGATGCAGCAAGTAGGCCTGCAGCAGCTGGAACCACAGCTGGACTCACAGCAGGAGGGGCGGTAGCAGCTAGAGATGCAGCAGGTGGGACGAGGGCAGGTGGGCTGGCAGCACACAGACTGGCAACACCGGGGCCTGCAGCAGCTGGAGATGCAGCAAGTAGGCCTGCAGCAGCTGGAGATGCAGCAGGTAGGCCTGCAGCAGCTGGAGCCATAGCTGGACCCACAGCAGGAGGGGCGGTAGCAGCTAGAGATGCAGCAGGTGGGGCGAGGGCAGGTGGGCTGGCAGCAGACGGGGCGGCAGCAGCTGGACACACCACAGCTGGGGCGGTAGCAGGTGGTCCTGCAGCAGGTGGTCTGGCAGCAGCTGGGACGGCAGCAGGTGTCCTGGCAGAGACTTCGGCCACAGCTCTGGTCAGAGCAGATGGAGCCACAACAGGAGCTGACCATGGTGTCAGAGGGTGGAGGTTCTGGGTGAGTTTCCAGGAAAGTGAATTTCTTGAGTCTGAGAGTCTTCTCAGCCCACAGCCCCCTTTATACCCTGCTGAAGAGCTGCTATCATGACATCATTATTTCCTTGTTATTGTTTACCCTCATAGGAAAATTCATCATTTAATTACATAATTGTGTGTTTCTCATTTAGTATTTGAAAGTGGAGAAAATAGTTCTTTTCCTTTTCCTGGTATGCTCCTGTGTGTCCAATTGAGAGCCCTGTCTCACTTCTTCCGTAGTGGGCGTCACTGTTGCTCCCGGTGGGTTCAATGTCTTACAAAGCATTAGTCATATGACGCGAACACTTTTTTTTAGAATGTGACATTCTTTCCTATCACCGCTCTCTGAACTTCAGAGAGAAAAAGTTTCTAATATGACTCATGTATATCTTGTTGTCAAGGGCAAGGGGAAAAAGTGCCGGTCAGGTGAAACACTGGAAATGAATTAGAAAGAAAGATGTTTGGGGGGATGATGTCCCACAAATAATATGGATGATTGATATCCTATGTGGGCATCTTGGATGGTCAGGGAGATAGACCACAAGGAAGTTTCAAATTCTGTGCTTGATTTCAATCCACTGTATCTAGCACTTAGCAATACTCACAACTTTTTTACATAGAAGAAAAATGTTTTTGCTGTATGTCTCCCAGTCTAGGCAACAAGAAGGGGATATTTTGATCTTTTAATTGTCAAACTTGTACACAGGATATTTCATTACAAAAGCATTTATGAATTACAAACATGTTTGGAGTTATTAAGCCTTCAATAATATTGATCGAAGACATTCTGTTGGGTAGCAAGAGAACTAAACAGATAACTCCTCCTCTTTTCCCTGTAGATGCTTGAATGAGACACATGCATAAGAAACAGTCTGGCAATAGCTGAAAGAAGAGCTTCCCTGATAGCTCAGCTGGAAAAGGATCCGCCTGCAATGTGGGAGACCTGGGTTTGACCTCTGGGTTGGGAAGATCCCCTGGAGAAGGGAACGGCTACCCATTCCAGTATTCTGACTTGGAGAATTCTATGGACCATGTAGTGAATGGGATCACAAAGAGCTAGACTCAACTGAGTGACTTTCATTTTCAAAAGAATGGCAGTTATTTTTTTACGTCTTTATTTCTTAATTGGAGGATAATTCCTTTACAAGGTTGTGTAGCTTTCTGCAGTACAACAGTGTGATTCAGCCATAAGTATATATATGTCCCCTCCCTCTGATCTGCCCCCCCAACCCAATCCCATCCCACCCCTCTAGGTTTTCATAGAGCACCGGACTGAGCTTCCTATTTTTTTTTTTAACTGAAGAACTAAAATCAGCATATACAGTACGTGGACAAGTTCCATATGTCTTCAATCAAAGTGAGGGATAATGATATTTATCATTTATAGAGTATTTACTGTGCAATATGCTAAATTCACTAGGCACTATGCTGAGTTCACTAAGCATTGTGCTGAATATCTTATATTTGTTTTGAATCTTTAGTACAGCATATAATATAGTGTGTATTCTTACTAGCTCTTTGAGCAGTAGGGAAAGAAGCATAGAAATGTTAAGAGGAAAAAGAAAAAAGACTTGTGTAAGATTAAACAGAAGTTAGGGCTTCCCTGGTGGCTCAGAGGTTAAAGCGTCTGCCTCCAATGTGGGAGACCCAGGTTCAATCCCTGGGTCAGGAAGATCTCCTGGAGAAGGAAATGGCAATCCACTCCAGAATTCTTGCCTGGAGAATCCCATGGATGGAGAAGCCTAGTAGGTTACAGTCCATGGGGTCACAAAGAGTCAGACACAACTGAGTGACTTTACCTTCACCTTCACCTTCAAACAAAAGTTAAGCTGTTTTAGGACAGCTGAGGAAGAGGTGGAAAATAAAGCTTGCATGCCTTTGCTGAAGCTTTTTCATCTTCCTGGAACATTTCATCATTGTTGTTATCTCTGCAAACTCCTATTCCTCTGTCAATACCCCAGGTTTCCCATGAATGCTTCCCCCCAGTGATTAACTGCCCCATTCAAATATAATTTGTCCCTGCATTGTGCTCTGAATTTTGCACTCTCTGCTGTACCACAGTTACTATCTGCCATTCCACTTCTGCGATGCAGACCCCATGAAGGCATGAACTATAAAATTTAACTTTGTTACTGAGACAGAGCACATTAGTGACAAGTATTTGTCAAGTGAATGAAGGCTTTTGGATGACTTATGGGTATGTAATGGTCCTTTAAAAAATAGTCTGTTTTGCCTGGTGGAGAAAAGTGGAAGAAACATTCCAAACAAAGGGATCATGGTTACACTTGAGGAAAACCACATTTGCTCATGTGGCAAGCAACGTGTCACCTGATAAAACACATTTATGGAAGCTCAAATTCAATCCTTAAAAAAATGGAATTTACTTATAGGACACCATGGGTACATTTGTTGTATAAACACAGAAACAGATATGATAGAAAGGAGGTGAACACAAGTATTGAAACTGTTTCTCTTCACTTGCAGACATCTGAAGTTAGCCCTCTTTTGTGAGATGTAACCACCATCACTGGTTTGATGTTAATTCAGCTAAAAGTATTGGCTGAACATCCATTGTCTTTGTTTAAATTTCACCCAAAGTAGATATTGAGACAAAGATGTGAGTGAAAATAGTTCACTTTGCGAGGAGGTATTCCGGGAAGTACACATGAGGAAGTTGGAAAACAAGGCAACAATGAAAGAAAAAGCCTCAAGTCTGAGTTAATTATGCGGTTACCAGTTACCACCCGGGGAACTGAGGAATGAATATGGGGACATACTGAGGCTGGGGCATATTAGCTACCATGACTCTATGTCTAGAACAGAATCAACTGAATATTATTGTTAACAGTGAAGTTGGCTAGCTTAGAAAACTGATGGATTTCCTGGGCACTCAGCAATATTTCTTCATAAAATGTAATGGGAAACATGTATTCACAGTCCTTAATAAGAAATATAAAAAAATACGTAAACAAATCTGTCAAATAATATACTTACCTGCTATTGGAGAAATGCATTAACATTGCCTGAATGCTAAAAATTATTATTTGAATAAACATCAGAACAAAATAATATTCAACTAAAGCTGGGTTAATGAATAAAGACATAAATGTTATACAAATGCACTCAGTAAGAATGTATCTCTGTAAAAACAGGTTTTGAATGGGACTGGCAACTATTGATAGGAAACTCACTTGATTACATTCTTTTGTTATTTAGATTTTTAGAAAAAGCATGTGTTTGTGTATAAGTGACATAAAATCCTTAGAAAAGAATAAAAGTACTTTGATAAAATTCACAGTTCTCTCTACAGATTCATTTCCATAAGTTTTCTACATTTATGTTTAAGTTCCTACTTATTTTATACTAAAAGATGAAAACTAGATTTCAGGCAGTTTTTCCCGCTCTCAGATTAACAGTTGTGATTTACAAACTGCTTCTGGGGACTGTTTGAGTTCCCTAGGAAGCAGACCCAGAGATGAAAATTAGCAAACAGGACGTTTATCGAGAAGTGCTCTTGGAATTAGTACTTCTAGAAGGAAAGGGAAGGGAAGTGAGCAGAAGTGGAATGCTGGAGAAATCAAGCTGGGATAGAGTTTCAGTGGACATCTGAGCATGGCACTGGAAAGGTCCCTTTTTGTCTTGAACATAAAATCACAGTCTCCAGGAATACCTAGGAATTGTCACCAGGTCTGTTTCATTCATTTATATCACCTGCCTGGCACTGAAGGTAGCCCTTGTATAAGGCAGAATAAACTGAATATTCTGAATAGTAATAATAATAAACCAGTGTACTGAAACTCGGTCTACCTGAATAAAGCTGAACTCCACTGTATATGTAGGGGTTTCCATGGTGGCTCTGAAGATAGGGAATCTGCCCAAATGCAAGAGACCTGGGTTTGATCCTTGTGGCAAAAAGATCTCCCAGAGAACAATCCACTGGCAACCCACTCCAGTATTCTTGCCTGCAGAATTCTGTGGACAGAGCAACCTGGTGGGCTATAATTCATGGGGTCGCAAAGAGCTGGACACAGCTGAATGACTAACATTTTCACTCTGTATATAGATGAAGGAATCATTACATGTGACCCAAAGTAGAATATACATAGACTTTACTAAACTATCTATGCAGTGCTTTTATAGGTGAAAAAACCCTGAAAGCTGGTATTGTTAAAATCATAAATTGTGTTCAGTCTTTTCAAAACTTTCCTCCTGTTAATATATTCATAGATGCTCTATCACTTCTGTTTAACTCCTTTCCTCACTAATGACTAGAAAATCATTAATTTATCTATTTTCTAGACATAAGTAGGCAGTGATCAATGTCATTTGACCTCTCTTGAAGGTTGATTAATTAGTGCTGTTTCTCAGGTGCAGGTAAAAATACAATTACTTTTGATCAAAATGTAAATCCTTAAACAAACAGAAAAAGAGTAACAATCAGATTCAATTCTCAGTTCCAGTAGGACATTTATTTTGGTTCATGGAAATAAGAAGGCATAAGAAAATCTTTAACAAAGAGTACTCAAAAAGTCTTCATTGGAATTCCATGTCGAGAGATAAAAATCAGTGGCCCCAGAAGTGATGGAAATAAATTCCTTAAGTATGAAAAATAGATGTGCTGAAGAATAAGGGAGGAATTTTGGGGAGACTGTAATTTCCTGTGAGATTTTGAGTGATCTCATTAAGAAGAGAGGGAGTTAGGACAGAAGTTAGAACGTGGGCTCAGTATGTCTGGTATTTGCTTATGAAATTCAAGGGACCAGTTCTCTTGAACCCTCCACATTTTAAAAAGTAACTCTGCAGCTGTAGGGAGGGAGGAAATGAAGTAGTATGTTCAAAGCAGAGATTCAGCAGCAAGAGGAGGGACAGCACACGGGGCGAGGGCAGGTGGAGATGACACAGGTGGGGCGATAGCAAGTGGTGTGGCAGGAGACCCGGCCACACACTGGGCGCAGGCAGCAGCTCGAGCGGCAGCAGCTGGAGCCGCAGCAAGAGGGGCGGCAGCAGCTGGAGATGCGGGGGCAGCTGGGCTGGCAGCACACAGACTGGCAGCACCGGGGCCTGCAGCAGCTGGAGATGCAGCAGGTAGGCCTGCAGCAGCTGGAACCACAGCTGGACTCACAGCAGGAGGGGCGGTAGCAGCTAGAGATGCAGCAGGTGGGACGAGGGCAGGTGGGCTGGCAGCACACAGACTGGCAACACCGGGGCCTGCAGCAGCTGGAGATGCAGCAGGTAGGCCTGCAGCAGCTGGAGCCACAGCTGGAAACACAGCAGGAGGGGCGGTAGCAGCTAGAGATGCAGCAGGTGGGGCGAGGGCAGGTGGGCTGGCAGCAGATGGGGCGGCAGCAGCTGGACACACCACAGCTGGGGCGGTAGCAGGTGGTCCTACAGCAGGTGGTCTGGCAGCAGCTGGGACGGCAGCAGGTCTCCTGGCAGAGACTTCGGCCACAGCTCTGGTCAGAGCAGATGGAGCCACAACAGGAGTTGACCATGGTGTCAGAGGGTGGAGGTTCTGGATAAATTTCCAGGAAAGTGAGTTTCTTGAGTCTGAGTGTCTCCTCGGCCCACAGCCCCCTTTATACCCTGCTGAAGAGCTGCTATCATGACATCATTATTTCCTTATTATTGTTTACCCTCCTAGGAAAATTCATCATTTAATTACATGATTGTGTGTTTATCATGGAGTATTACAAATTGGAGAAAATAACACTTTTCCTTTTCCGGATATACTCCTGTGTGTCCAATTGAAAGCCATATCCAAATTCTCCTTTGTGGGTGCCACTTTTGCCCCTGGTGTGTTCAATGTTTTAACAAAGCATTAGTCATATGACTCTAAAATTTTTGTTTGAATGTGATATTCTCTCCAATCACTGGTCTCTGAACATCAGAGAGAAAAAGTTTCTTCTACAGCTCATGTATATTTTGGTGTCAAGGGTGAGGGGAACATGTTCTGATAAGGTGAAGCACTGGAAAGGATATGGAAAGAAAGATGTTTGTGAGGAGGTTGTCCTGCAAATAATACAGATGATTGTGATACTCTGTAGTATTTGATGTCAGGAAGATAGACCACAAGGAAGTTTCAAATTCTGTGTCTGTTTGGGCTCCACTGTCAGAAGCACTTAGCTATAGTCACAGCTTTTAAGTAGAAGAAACACATTTTTACTGTGTCTCCCAGGCTTGGCAACATGAATGGGATATTTTGATTTGTCTTTGTCAGACTAATACACAGGATATTTCATTATAAAAGCATTCATGAATTACAAACATGTTCCGAGTTATTAAGTCTTCAATAATATGGATCCAAGACATTCTTTTGGGTAGAAGAGAACTTGACAGATAACTCCTCATCTTTTTCCTGTAGATACTTGAATGAGAAACATGCATAAAAAACAGTTTGGCTGAAAAAAGGGCTTCCCTGATAGCTCAGCTGGAAAAGAATCCGCCTGCAATGTGGGAGACCTGGGTTTGATCTCTGGGTTGGGAAGATCCCCTGGAGAAGGGAATGGCTACCCATTCCAGTATTGTGGCCTGGAGAGTTCTATGGACTGTACAGTCTATGGGGTCACAAAGAGCTGGACTCGACTGAGCGACTTTCATTTTCAAAAGAATGACAGTTAATTTTTTTAATACAAATTTATTTAATTGGAGGTTAATTACTTTACAACATGTATTGCTTTTGCCACACACCAACATTATTTTTTTAAGTCTTTATTTTTTAAATGGAGGATAATTCCTTTACAAGGTTGTGTAGCTTTCTGCAGTACAACAATGTGATTCAGCCATAAGTATGTATTCACTGAGCATTGTGCTGAATATCTTATATTTGTTTTGAATCTTTAGTACATCATATAATATAGTGTGTATTCTTACTAGTTTTTTAAGCAGTAGGGAAAGAAGCATAGACATGTTAAGAGGAAAAAGAAAAAAGACTTGTGTAAGATTAAACAGAAGTTAAGCTGTTTTAGGACAGCTGAGTAAGAGGTAGAGAATAAAGCTTGCAAGCCTTTGCTGAAGCCGTTCCGTCTTCCTGGAATGTTTCATCTTTATCGTTATCTTTGCAAACTATATTCCTCTATCAATACCCCAAGTTTTCCCTAATGCTTCCTCCCAATGATTAACTACCTTGTTCAAATACAATTTGTCCCTGCATTGTGCTCTGAATTTTGCACTCTCTGCTGTACTGCAATTACTTTCTGTCATTTCAGTTCTGCGATGCAGACACCCTGAAGGCATGAACTATAAAATTTAATTTTGTTACTGAGACAGAGCACATTAGTGACAAATATTTCCCGAGTAAATGAAGGCTCTTGGATGACTTATGGGTATGTAATGGTCCTTTAAAAAATACGTCTATTTTGCCTGGTGGAGAAAAGTGGGAGAAACATTCCAAACAAAGGGATCATGGTTACACTTGAGGAAAACCACATTTGCTCATGTGGCAAGCAACATGTCACCTGATAAAACACATTCGTGGAAGCTCAAATTTGATCCATAGAATGGAACTTACCTATAGGACACCATGGATACATATGCTGTATAAACACAGAAACAGATATGATAGAAAAGAGGTGAACACGTATGTTGATACTGTTTCTCTTCACTTGCAGACATCCCAATTTAGCCCTCTTTTGTGAGAAGTAACCACCATCACTGGTTTAATATTAATCAGCTAAAAAT
>SJYC01097806.1:0-18406 GCA_006408675.1 Madoqua kirkii
TATATATATATATATATTTAATGTATATATTAATATATATCTCTGTATCTTTATATATAATCTTTCATTATTTGTTTTATTTTGTTTCTCTCTTAGTATGTCTTTTAATATTTAGGAAAGTATGCATTTTGTACTGACAAATATTTGTTGCCTTTATATGTATAACATTCTATGAGCCCAATTTATAGGCTACTGTCAGTTGATTCTCTACTTTCAGAAAAACTTTTAAAACCTTTTAAAAGTTGGTAGCACTAATACCTGTATCGAAAGAATGGCTCCAAAGCTCATTTTATTTGTATAAGTAAAAGCACAGAGGGAAAAAAAAAGTATGCATAAACTCGAGTGGATACATGTATAGAAAAGATATTTACAAGTAAACACATCAAACAGTGATTTTTGCTGAGAAAGTCCACTTCAATGTCACTCCATTAGTGCAGAGAGTTTGTTCTGTGTTGTTTTCCCCAGATACTTCAGTGCCTTTAACGGTGCCTTTAACATTTAATAAATATTCAATAATGAACGAAAGAAGAGAATGACATCTGGAAGGAACCATCGAAAGCAGACAAACTTTTCAGTGAAAATATTGGCTCCCATTTTCCTACAGAAACATTGACAGGAATTCAATGCTACTCTCAAATGTGGTCATGCAGACTGCAATTTGCCAATTTCCACCAAACATGTTGTTTTATCAAAGATCTGCTTCACTTCTCTAGGTCACCTATCTGTCCTTTGAGTGCATGTGGATTTGAAACTTCCTTCAAAAAAAATAAATAAATAAAATAGGCTCACAACTGAGGTCCTATTGTAAATAGGGGAGAATAGTGCACACTCAGTTTGCTGCATGGATGACACCTATTGCTTGAATGCAAGTCTGAATATAAACTTGCAGACTGTGTTAAATAGCACATTATGTAGCTATCATAGCTGATATGATGCCTGAACCATATACTGTTTTCTTTTTGCTTTTACATACCAGAAATTTTCCAAACTACTTTTCTCTTTTTTGTTCTTTTCCTAGAACTACGATTTATAGTGTTAGATGATTTGCTCATAAAATTAGCAGGCACCTAGGAAAGAATTAGACAGTGAATAATGGAACTACTCACTGAGAAGTGTCAAGGCCCTACTGTGTGTCCTGCAGGTGCAGTTCAAATACACTTGTCTAGCAACCAAAGACAAAATCTTAAAGGAGAAAAAAATCACAATGAATTTTTAGTGCAGAAAGTATCATTTTATTTTGGCACAGAAATAGATCAGGTTACAAAAATGTCTTAGGAAAAGAAGTTAGAAGAGTGAGTTTACCAATTGTCGGGTGAAAGGGGAAAATCTGTTACTGGAGAAGTGCTCCAAGCCATATCCATCTCCTTCAACAGCAGGTCTGATTCCTCACTGGAATTATGAAGCCCTGTTTAGCTGAGCAACATCAACCCCATAGAGGGTCTGCATCTATGGGAACAGAGGTAAATGGAGACAGTGATCACAGGGCAGTGGGCTCAGCAGCAAGAGGAGGGACAGCACACGGGGCGGGGGCAGGTGGAGATGACGCAGGTGGGGCGATAGCAAGTGGTGTGACAGGAGACCCGGCCACACACTGGGCGCAGGCAGCAGCTCGGGCGGCAGCAGCTGGAGATACGGGGGCAGCTGGGCTGGCAGCACACAGACTGGCAACACTGGGGCCTGCAGCAGCTGGAGATGCAGCAGGTAGGCCTGCAGCAGCTGGACTCAGAGCTGGACCCACAGCAGGAGGGGCGGTAGCAGCTAGAGATGCAGCAGGTGGGGCGAGGGCAGGTGGGCTGGCAGCACACAGGCTGGCAACACCGGGGCCTGCAGCAGCTGGAGATGCAGCAAGTAGGCCTGCAGCAGCTGGACCCACAGCTGGACCCACAGCAGGAGGGGCGGTAGCAGCTAGAGATGCAGCAGGTGGGGCGAGGGCAGGTGGGCTGGCAGCACACAGGCTGGCAACACCGGGGCCTGCAGCAGCTGGAGATGCAGCAAGTAGGCCTGCAGCAGCTGGACCCACAGCCCTGTGATCACTGTCTCCATTTACTTCTGTTCCCATAGATGCAGACCCTCTATGGGGTTGATGTTGCTCAGCTAAACAGGGCTTCATAATTCCAGTGAGGAATCAGACCTGCTGTTGAAGGAGATGGATATGGCTTGGAGCACTTCTCCAGTAACAGATTTTCCCCTTTCACCCGACAATTGGTAAACTCACTCTTCTAACTTCTTTTCCTAAGACATTTTTTAGCTGGACCCACAGCAGGAGGGGCGGTAGCAGCTAGAGATGCAGCAGGTGGGGCGAGGGCAGGTGGGCTGGCAGCAGACGGGGCGGCAGCAGCTGGACACACCACAGCTGGGGCGGTAGCAGGTGGTCCTGCAGCAGGTGGTCTGGCAGCAGCTGGGGCGGCAGCAGGTCTCCCGGCAGAGACTTCGGCCGCAGCTCTGGTCAGAGCAGACGGAGCCACAACAGGAGCTGACCATGGTGTCAGAGGGTGGAGGTTCTGATGTTAATAGAAGAGTGAACTTAGTGATTTGAAGTATCTCTGCTGCTTGTCCTCTTTTATACCCTACTGAGACTGCTGTGTTCATGTCCTAGACTGTTTCCTAGTTCATTTCCCTAAAGAAACATTAGTCATTGTGTTAGATCATCATGTTTTTCTGGTTAACTATTTTAAAATGAAGGAAAATAAGATTTCCTTTACCCAGTGTGTTAAAATTTTCCAGTCCAGCCTTTCTTACAAAATTGCTTTTACTATTTCCCTATTTGTCATGGACTCCATCACTGGAATGTACCTGTGATCTGTGTATGACTCCACGATGTTGTTTGGATGGATTGTCCTTGTGATGCCAAGATCTTTTGATGTCAAAAGAGAAACAGAATTAATGTAGGCAAATAGAGAGAAAAATGGTCATCCTTGTGAGTTACCTGTACACCATGAGGAAGACAGATCCAATCCATGAGTCATGAATGCTGACTAGATACTGGACTGCCTCTGGTGCTTCCAAGGATGTGTCAAGTACTACTTCCTGTATCCAATTTGAAACTGTTACCAATGACTCACTTTTTTAAGTATTAAAAAGTATTTGGAGCCACCTTGAAGGGACTCTCACTGATCCAATAAGGAGTAACTTGAACAACACAATGAATAAATGGCAGTAAAGAATTTTAACCCATTAAATAGAAATCCATGAGTCGATACTGAGGCCCATTGTGTAGAAAAATAAAAGAAAGTTATCCATGACAGTAGAATGTCAACTAATAAATACAGAAATTAAAAGGGAGTTAAAAATCACCGTCTACCATCCCCATAGTAAAATTTGATTCATGTAGCCCTAATCCTAACTCTAAGTCTATCTTTATCTAAATCATATCATAATCTTCCTGCTGCTGCTGCTGCTGCTAAGTCACTTCAGGCATGTCCTACTCTGTGTGACCCCACAGATGGCAGCCCACCAGGCTCCCCCATCCCTGGGATCCTCCAGGCAAGAACACTGGAGTGGGTTGCCATTTCCTTCTCCAAAGCAGGAAAGTGAAAAGTTAAAGTGAAGTCGCTCAGTCATGTCTGACTCTTCGCGATCCCATGGACCGCAGCCTATCAGGCTCCTCTGTCCATGGGATTTGCCAGGAAATAGTACTGGAGTGGGGTGCCATCGCCTTCTCTGAATCTATCTATTTATCTATATTTACCTATATCTATTTACCTACCTACCTACCTACCTATATCCATCTCTGAGAGAAAAAAAGTGGCATGATTTTGAATATAGGTAAAAACTATATGGTATAAAGAAGTGCTTTGTATTACTCTTTGAACTATTCTGTAAATTTGAAATACTTTTAAAAATAAAAAGTAGATTTTTTGATAGCAGCCATTCTAGCTGGCATGAGACGGTACCCCATTGTGGTTTCAATTTGCATTTTGGGGAGGGAGGTGTTAAGGGGTTTGGGATGGAGGACACATTTACACTTACATGTGTGGCTGATTCATGTCAATGTATGGCAAAAATCACCACAATATTGTAAAGTAATTAGCCTCCAACTAAAATAAATTAATTAATTAAAAGAAAAATAAATATGACAAAATAATCCAACACCTCTTGTAAATAAGCAAGTGCCTATTTAAATGATAACAAATAAACAGAAGTATGTGAAAAAATAAAAAAAAATTTAAACTAATTAAGATTAAAAATCTTTTCCTGCAGTGTTAGTATATTAAGAGGAAGTAGTTTGTGTCTTTAGGGGGAAATATTAAAGTATATGATAAATCTTACTTAATACGAGCTTCTACTATAAGAAATCTTTCTTGTATTTCTAACTAATGTCATAATTTTTTTAACCTTCTTGGGTCCCTGAAAATATAGGACTTTTAACAACATGGCAGATCAAGTTGATGCTAACAGACTCACCTTCTAGATCAAGCAAATGGAAATGCTTGAGAAATATTTTTAAAATATTTCCATTACATAGCCAAACTTAAAGGGAAAGAAAAATTCTCATTTTCCAGAAAGAAAAAGAGAATGTCAACTGCATATGACAGCTGATGTCCAGGATTGTGAAGGTTTGGTATCTAATTATAAGCTTTCAAAATGGGAGGCTGGTAGTTGAAACCCAGGTAGGTGCAAGAAATGACTTTAAACTTTCACAAGACAAGGTCTGCAAAGGGAGAGTTCTATCCATAGTTTACATTCTTAAAGTGGAACCTAGTAAGATGGGGATGAGAAAACCTTATCTCCTCACTAGGAATTGTAAGTGGTAATCAAAGTGCTTGTGGACATCTAAACCACAGCAGTATCATCAGGCTTTCCAATTCACACTAAATGAATAGGGGAGGAATCTCAAGTTGAAAAACTCTAACAAAATAGCAAATATCCTTGGAAAAAGGACAAAAGAGACAAAAGCAGAAATTATAGCACAGAGAAATAATCCCTTAAAAAACAAAATAACATTAACTGTGAAGAGAAATAAGCTTCTAAGACTACACATAGACTTCATGAGTTACCTCAAAGGGAAAATGTTACAAAATATTTCCCACAAAAAAATCCTTGAGTCTATTTCTGTTTTCTTTTCCTTGTTTTTAATAATTTGGTCCTTTGATGCTTATATACCTGGTAATTATTTTTATTGAATGCCAAACATATATAAAAAGATGTACAGGCTTGAGGTGATTTTTTTATCTTCTACCTGGAACAGATTTAATTTACTTCTTTGGACTGTGCGTTCTCAATACTACCGGCATAAGTCAACTCCCAAAGATTGTTGTTGTTCAGTCACTAAGTCACACCCCACCCCTCTCTTTGTGACCCCGCGGACTGCAGCATGCCAGGCTCCTCCATCCCCCACCATCACCTGGAACTTGCTCAATTCATGTCCATTGACTCAGTGATGCTATCTAACTGTCTCATCCTTTGCTGCCTTCTTCTCCTTTTGCCTTCAGTCTTTCCCAACACCAGGCTCTTTTCCAGTGAGTCAGCTCTTTGCATCAGGTGGCCAAAGTACTGGAGCTTCAGCTTCAGTATCAGTCCTTCCAATGAATATTCAGGACTGATTTCCTTTATGATTGACTGGTTTGATCTCCTTGCAGCCCAAGGGAACTTTCAAGAGTTTTCTCCAGCACCACAATTCAAAAGTTTCAATTCTTTGGCCTTCAGCCTTTTTTTATGATCCAGCTCTCACAACTGTACATGACTATTTTCTTAACTTGATCCATTTCTCATCGAGTGGTTTGGTCTTACATCTGCTTTGTCATAGCTGGAAGTTACATTCTGTTTTTTAATTTTTTAAGAAGCCGTTCTTTTGGACCCTGCAGTCTACTAGCTGTATTTTTACCTCTCTGTTTATCCCTTTTCATTCTCTTGTGGTTGCTGTTGCTCCTCTTTCAACTTACAAATGTTGGAGTTTTCCGTTAGCTTGGACCATGTGTATCCTCTCTTTAGACATCTAACTTCCTATGACCCAAGAAAACACCTAATGGCCCATGGCATTAGAAATCATTTTAGATTTTTTAAAATTCAAATTTATTTATTTTAATGGGAGGCTAATTACTTTACAATATTGTATTGGTTTTGCCATACATCAACATGAATCTGCCATGGGTGTACACGTGTTCCCCATCCTGAACCCCCCTCCCACCTCCTTCCCCATACCATCCCTCTGGGTCATCCCAGTGCACCAGCCCCAAGCATCCTGTATCCTGAATCGAACCTAGACTGGCGATTCATTTCTTATATGATATACATGTTTCAATACTATTCATCCCACCCTCTCCCTCTCCTGCAGTGTCCAAAAGACTGTTCTATACATCTGTGTTTCTTTTGCTGTCTCACATACAGGGTTTGCATTTTAGATTTGTAAGTGCCTCACTTGCAGACTGTGGTTGGAGGACACTGAGGTGACTCTCAAGGATCCCACCTCCTCTGACTCATGTCCTGTGTAATGCCTTCCTATTGAGTGCAAGCTGGACATAGTGATTCACTTCAAATGAATGGAATACAGCAGCAATGAGGACACAGGGATTCCCAGACTAGGTTACTGTAAGATTTGGGTTTTCTTTCCGTTTCTTGATCCTTCTCAGGTCACCCACTCTGGATGGGCGACTTACACTACCTGCATAAGTATAGCTACCTTGAGTGATCAGTCCATGTGGTGAAGAACTGAGTCCTCCTGCCAACAGCCATGTGAGTGAGCTTAGATGTGGATTTCCCTCTCTTCATAAGAGTGCAGTCCTGGCCCACCACTTGTCTGCAACCTCATGAGAGATCCTGACATGCCGCTTCCAGATTTCTAACCCTCAGAAAGTCAAGGAGCTAATAAATGTTTTTTGGGGGGATAACTTGTTAACCATCAGCAGCAATGAGGACACAGGGATTCCCAGACTAGGTTACTGTAAGATTTGGGTTTTCTTTCCGTTTCTTGATCCTTCTCAGGTCACCCACTCTGGATGGGCGACTTACACTACCTGCATAAGTATAGCTACCTTGAGTGATCAGTCCATGTGGTGAAGAACTGAGTCCTCCTGCCAACAGCCATGTGAGTGAGCTTAGACGTGGATTTCCCTCTCTTCATAAGAGTGCAGTCCTGGCCCACCACTTGTCTGCAACCTCATGAGAGATCCTGACATGCCGCTTCCAGATTTCTAACCCTCAGAAAGTCAAGGAGCTAATAAATGTTTTTTGGGGGGATAACTTGTTAACCAACATTAGGTAACTAATACACATGCCAATTCCTGGTCTGTGAAAGTCTACTGCATCTTCCATGAAGATAATCACATCATTTGCAAATAAGGATAGATTTATTGGTTTATTTTCTTTCCAATTCTTCACATATTCTGTTTCTGGGAGGAAAATTCAAGAAGGATGAGACATATGTATACCTATGGCTGATTCATATTGATGTATGGCAGAAACCAACACAATATTATAAAGCAATTATCCTCTAATTAAAATAAATTAACAAAAATAATTAAATAAGTAAATCTTTCTTTATTGTGAAGAAAAGTACTGAAAGAGCCTCTCACTCCAGAGAAAAATAAAACAAAAAATTTTTCTTATGCTGAGACCAAGAAAAGGTGCAACGAATTCTCATCTACCATCTCAGATCCATTTGGAATTCTGTGCTTACAGTAAGAGTGAGCAATAATGCCCCATACAACTTAAATTATCTCATTATTATTTATGTGTAGAATTTATGGAAGTCAAACACATTCATGATTCATTACTGTTGAATTACTTATTTACCTTATAACTCTTAGAATATGCATATACAAAGCTTTCTATATAGTTCTACTTTCACTAGCATAAATTCATCAAGAATTTGTTTTTACCCTTTTTTCCTAAGATAGACTTCATAAGAATTTGGGGAGGGGGGGTGTGTTCTGAGTTAACCTAAGATCAAAACTGGTCCTTTAATTGAGTTCCCTACGAGTTTCCACATTTCTCATAGGGTATGTTGACAAGGTACCCCAGACCCACACTGTCAAATACACATCCTAGAAAAGTCATTAAGATAAGAAAATACTAAAATTTTAATATGTTCAGTATTCTGTTAGCCCTCAACTTCTCAGGAAGGTTGATTTGCCCAAAACAATTATTTTGTTGTCGGTGGATGGAGAAAAAATAAGAAGTCTAAGAGTGTAATAAATTGGGTTACATGTGGGATAGATAAACCTAAGGGAGGACTCTGGTTTTCCAAGGAGAAGAGCAAGGGCAGAGTAGTGTATTTGGAGAGAGGGAAGGATAAAGAAGGAAGGAAGCAAGGAAAATGGAGGGATGAGGCAACTAAGAGGGGAGTGGAATTTTAGGGAAATATACGCTTTAAAATGGAGAAGGAAATTGAAACTCACTCCAGTATTCTTGCCTGGAGAATCCCACGGACAGAGGAGCCCGGTGGGCTCAATCCACAGGGTCGAAAAGAGTCAGACATGACTGAGCATGCAGCACATGCTTTAAAAATATTTAAGAAAGGTTTGCTGTGGGGTATAATCCTTCTCTTCCATAACCTTAAATTTTTTAAGAAATTATTATTTTTCAATTCTCTTGGAGACATTGTGTTATGTATTGTGTTATTTCTGGGTTTGTTTGCTTTCTTCTATGTCACTGCATGTTGGGTTTGTCCTAAAGGTGAGAGCAGAAATTGGTAAGCCTGATACAGTTGTATTAAAATGTTGAATACCATTTCCCAGGAAAAGAGGACAGTCATTATAAAGCAGCAAACACAAGAACATTGTATGGGCCAGGAAAGTGGAGCTTTATTCAGAAGCAGAAACAAGATACAGAAATATCACTGTAAAAGCATTATAGGATGTAGCCCCCAGACTCTCAAATCTGAGGCTGTGACACCAGGGCCCCAATAGGCCCTGTAGGAATTTTCATGTTTGGGACTGAAAGACCCAGTACCCTCAAATCAAAAGGTCAGGTATAGAACTGGGGCAACTCTGCTAATTTCTTTCTATAAATACCACCTAGTTTCATTTGCTAGTAAGGAAAAGGCCAACAAAGGAGAGAGTCTGGCCTGAGGCCAGGATGTGGACACACAGACTATGGCCTCTCCTCTGGTGTCTCTGTGATGCATGGAGTCTGCTTCTGTGGTAAGATAGATAAAGAGGAGAGGGTGGGTTTAGAGAGGTGGCTCAGCAGCAAGAGGAGGGACAGCACACGGGGCGGGGGCAGGTGGAGATGATGCAGGTGGGGCGATAGCAAGTGGTGTGGCAGGAGACCCGGCCACACACTGGGCGCAGGCAGCAGCTCGGGCGGCAGCAGCTGGAGCTGCAGCAAGAGGGGCGGCAGCAGCTGGAGATGCGGGGGCAGCTGGGCTGGCAGCACACAGACTGGCAGCACTGGGGCCTGCAGCAGCTGGAGATGCAGCAGGTAGGCCTGCAGCAGCTGGAGCCACAGCTGGACCCACAGCAGGAGGGGCGGTAGCAGCTAGAGATGCAGCAGGTGGGGCGAGGGCAGGTGGGCTGGCAGCACACAGACTGGCAGCACTGGGGCCTGCAGCAGCTGGAGATGCAGCAGGTAGGCCTGCAGCAGCTGGAGCCATAGCAGGAGGGGTGGTAGCAGCTAGAGATGCAGCAGGTGGGGCGAGGGCAGGTGGACTGGCAGCAGATGGGGTGGCAGCAGCTGGACACGCCGCAGCTGGGGCGGTAGCAGGTGGTCCTGCAGCAGGTGGTCTGGCAGCAACTGGGACGGCAGCAGGTCTCCTGGCAGAGACTTCGGCCGCAGCTCTGGTCAGAGCAGACGGAGCCACAGCAGGAGCTGACCATGGTGTCAGAGGGTGGAGGTTCTGGTTGAGTTTCTAGGAGAGTGAGTTTCTCAGATTTGAAAGTTTCTCTTCCACATGTCCTCTTTTATACCCAGCTGAGGGACTTCTGTGATGATGAAGAGACTAGTTCCTTCTTTTGGTTTATGTGACTAAAATGCAATTGGTAAGTCATATGTTTTTTTTTCTAGTAAAATCTGGCAATATATAGAAAATAATCATTTCCTTTTTCTCAAGTTCCCCAGTGTTCTCACATGAATCACCTCTTCTGTTTCTTCTTTAGTTTGTAAGGTTACAAGACTTCAGTCCCTGGGTATCTTGTGACACTGGTGGGCCTCTGTTCCTTGTTTATTTCTCACCTTAATATGATTTTGGGAGGGATTCTGATGAGATTAGGATCTCTAGTGGAAATTTCATGTTTCAATCAGATGGCATGTTTGTCGAAAAAATGGAAGTAAGCTCTACTTTTTGAATGTGACAAAACTTATGATTCATTGTGTGTATTCTGGGTGGTCAGTGAGCTAATGACATTCCAAACTGTGTTATTTCTCATCACCCTGATGGACTTGGAAACAGTTAGCTGTGACTCAGTGTTTTTAAGTAGCAAACAGTCATCTAAGATTAATCAGAAATGTCTGTGATCTTCTAGGTTAGGGTATAGTAATTGACACAATAGTTTTGAATCAAAATATGTCATAGTTATGCTTTGTGGACATTTTATTAAAATCTTTTTCAAATATTCTGAGCTAAAATGCCTAGCAGTTTTTGTAGTATTACTTATGCTTAAGATATTCTTAGATGCACTGACAGGAATATAAATAACATTCATCATCTTACCATACTTATATAGAAATTGCATCCATAGAGAGCTTTATAACCAAAACCAGATATGATTAGGCTGCTAAATTAGAGGTCTCTGTAGTGTCACAGGCATTTAGAGAAAAACATCATTCTAGGAAAGAGAAGGTAATCTTCTTGATATTCCCTCTTCCTGCAAAATCTTGTGAGTTCAGCATTCTCCTAGTGATCTTTTACCAGTGAGTTCAACTGCCATCTTGCTCCAGAATCTTCCTTGATGCCATCAAAACTCAAGTCCTTTCTCTGCTGCACTTCTGCCGAGCTTTGTGTATTCATGGGCTCTATCATGTAATTCTCTACCAGAGATGCACTTATGTATCTGGCTCACTCTAGTCTTGGTTTGTACCAAGACTCTGATTTACTCATTTTCATATCTTCAGGGACTGAAATGAGTTGAGTTTTTGATAGAGGAGATGTCTGTGTAATGAGTGAAGATTTCTAGACCATCAAAGAAGACACACTGACCTTGAAAACATGTGTTATTCGTATAGATGGACAGAAGGGGGATTTAAAAGAAGGCTATACGTGTATACCTGTGGTGGATTCATGTTGATGTATGGCAAAACCAATACAATATTATAAAGTAATTAACCTACAATTAAAATAAATTTATATTAAAAAATAAAAGAAGGAGCTATATTTGAGACTGGGCATAACCCTGGTTTGTGATGGTGAAAGGAGTATGTCTGGAAAGTCTTATGTGAGAGAGAAGTTGAGATTTCTGGAACGTGGAAGAGGTCTTGTGTAGCCTTGAATTCTAGAAAAAAAAAGTAGTAGATCTATTAAGTCTTTAGGTGGGGAGGTAATAAAATATATACACTATATATGAATTATTTTAATTTTTGATCTGCCTTTAGAAATGCTAAAATGAGGGAGACATTACTTAAAAGATTGAATTGGGGCAGGGTGAGAGGTGAGCTCACAGAATCAGGCGATGGCAATAAACATCATAGAGTTATTGCAAAGAAAGTATCAGCAGATACTTTGACCAAACTGAAAATAGAACTATAAGGAGGGATCTTCATAAGAGTTATAAAAGATACCTCAGTTTAACCATTCATAGACTTTATATCTACATATATTCACACAAATGTCCCAGATGGCACTAGTGGTAAAGAATTCACCTACCAATGCAGCAGACATAAGAGATTTGGGTTTGATCCCTGGGTTGGGAAGATCTCCTAGAGGAGGAAACGGCAACCCACTCCAGTATTCTTGCCTGGGAAATTCCATGGACAGAGGAACCTGGTGGGCTACAGTCTATAGGGCTGCAAAGAGTCAGACACTGAACACACACACACACACACACACATATATATATGTATATGTGTGTAACATATATATATATATATATATATATGTATGTGGTTGTATATATATATATATATATATCTTAAGCTTTCTACCTCCTGCTGCTGCTGCTTCTAAGTCACTTCAGTCATGCCCAACTCTGTGTAACACTATGGATGGCAGCCCACCAGGCTCCCCTGTCCATGGGATTCTCTAGGCAAGAATGCCGGAGTGGGTTGCCATTTCCTTCTCCATCCTACCTCCTAGGAGATATTAGTCTAAAATTTTTAAAGGATAGACTAACAGAAGTGGTAAGTTGTGTTAAAAAACAAAGAAGAAAAAGAGGAACTGAAATCACTTGGAGATATGGAAAAGATGTATGCCCCCAAAAATCAAAATGGAATATTTGGCACAGTTATGCATGTAATATGCCTACATGCTGCATGCTAAGTTAACTTCAGTTATGTCCACTCTTTGTGACCTCATGGACTGTAGGCTGCCAGGCTCCTCTGTCCATGAGATTCTCCAGGCAAGAACATTGGAGTGGGTTCCCATTTCCTTCTCCAGGGGATCTTACTGGCCCAGGAATCAAACCCAGGTCTCTGGCATGCAGGCAGATCTATAGATACACATATAGACATACATTTCTATATAGAGGCATCTATTTATGTATGTATTTTGGTCAACATGATGGTAGGTGAAAAGGTTTCTTCATGCGATTTTAATCTGCATTTCTCTTATAGTAAAGGCTGCTGCTGCTAGTCACGTCAGTCATGTCCGACTCTGTGCAACCCCATAGACGGCAGCCTACCATATCGTAAAGGAGATTAGACAATTCTTCATATGTTAAAGAGTTCGTATGTTTAAGAGCTATTGGTATTTTTCCTTTTCTACAAGGAAAATTATAGGAAAAAATTCCATAATATCTATAATTATGCTTTTGTTTTTTTACTGTGTTTAGCCTTCATACAGTGATTTTTGCAGGAGCTCTTTGTATATTATCAAAATTAGCCTTTTTATATAATGTGAATTTCAAATATTTTTCCTAGTTTGTCTTTCTTCTTTAACTTTGCTTCTGTGTTTTAACCACATAGATGTTTACATTTTAAATTATTTATTTTAATTGGAGGCTAATTACTTTACAAGACTGTGTTGCTTTTTGCCATACATAGACATGAATCACCCATGGGTGTACATGTATCTCACCATCCTGAAACTGCCTTCCACCTCCCTCACATCTCTATCCCTCTGGGTTGTCCCAGAGCACCAGCTCTGGGTGCCCTGCTTAATGCATTGAATTTATACTCAAATTTATTAATCTTTTCTTTTATGGCTCCTGGGGCAAGTGTCACACTTTGAAAAATCTATCCAGTTGTAAATTTGCATAAACATTGTCCCATAGTTTCTTTTGTGAAGTTCAAAGTTTCATGTTTTATATTTTCAAATATTGTTCTCAGTTCAATTCAGCTGCTCAGTCATGTCCAACTCTTTGTGACTCCATAGACTGCAGCATAGCGGTCTTCCCTGTCCATCACCAACTCCTGGAGCATGCTCAAACTCATGTACATCGATAGGTCAGGTTGTCTGGTATTCCCATCCCTTTAAGAATTTCCCACAGTTTTCTGTGATCCACATAGTCAAAGGCTTTGGCATAGTCAATAAAGCAGAAGTAGGTGTTTTTCTGGAACTCTGTTGCTTTTTTCTATGATCCAACAGATGTTGGCAATTTGATCTCTGGTTCCTCTGCCTTCTCTAAATCCATCTTGAACATCTGGACATTCTTGGTTCACATTCTGTAGAAGTCTGGCTTGGAGAATTTTGAGCATTACTTTGCTAGTGTGTGAGGTGAGTGGAATTGTGCAGTAGTTTGAACATTCTTTGGCATAGCCTTTCTTTGGGATTGGAATGAAAACTGCCCTTTTCCAGTCCTGTGGCCACTGCTGAGTTTTCCAAATTTGCTGACATATTGAGTATAGTACTTTCACAGGATCATCTTTTAGAATTTGAAATACCTCAACTGGTCTATAGGTATTTATACAGATATAGAATATGCAGTTTAAGCATTTTGGAATTTGATATGAACATAGCCCAACACCATTAAGTAATATATTTCCCCCCATGTATTGAAAATATTAATAGCACTTTTATATATTAAATTCTCTTATGTATTTGTGTCTAGTTTTAGACTTGTTCTTTAAAATTCATTAATGATTTTCCATGCACTAGAATATTAATATGTATAATATTAATTTGATCTTAATGGCTACAAGTTCAAGTCTAAAATTGTGGTAATATGATAGTTAACTCAAATATGTGTATGTGGCGAAATAATAAATATACACTGGGTTCCCTGCCATGAGAAAATAAGTTGCACCTGGCTGGACTCTCAGGCTGACATTTTAAAGAAGACATTATCCAAGTCTGTGATGACGTATTAGTCTTGCTAGACGTGTGCTTCCTGTAAATTCTTGTATATAAATTACATCTGAACAGTTCAGAAGAACCATCTTGTTTTAGCCTTGAAAGTCTACTGTTAATTTCTGAGAACTCTCTTCCCACATACTAACCAGGCAGGACTATTAAAAGGAGCTTGTGGGAATTATGCTTTTGCTTTAGGTATTCCTGAAGCAAAGCTTGTTGTGTTACTTTCCTGAAATGATTTATTGCTTACTACTTTCCATCTAGAAGGGCTTGGACACTTCCAAACATAGAGTGTTAGCATGGCCAGTTGAAACTGAGGGAAGGGTACATTTAGTGGATGCTCTGTTCACCTGAAATCCATCCTAAGATAAAGTCGATTGGACCACAGAATAATCACTCCAGCCACTTTCTGATTCATAATTGTATCTCATGGTTTTTACTTCTACAATATCTTCTGTGTCACTTTTGGACCTTTTAAAGCACTATAACTCTCCTTGATGGCAATTATTGTACATTAAGCGCCTGTATAGAGCAACCCTAAGAAGTCTCACATGCCACTCTTGGGCTACTTCACCCAAGTCATTGCATAGGATGAGGGGTAGCTGTTCCTGCTATTATGAGCCCTGGGTACTCAGCTATTCTGTGCTGCTTTCCCTAAACTCTGTCTGTGCCTTTGTAAATAGTCCTTTTATTATCCAGATACCAGGGCCATCTCATTCCCATTGTGACCCAGTTCTTGTTGTAAAACCAGGAAATTGTAAGCCTCAGGTATTTTAATACTGAAAAAGACAGTGTACACCTCCATTCTTCCATTTAGCACTAACTAATAAAGCATAATGTTAAAGCCATAGTCTGTATCCTTTAATTAGCAGTTATCAAAGAAAAACACATAGGCTGATAAAAACTTTTGAAAGTTCTAGTGTATGAAAAGAGAGGGCTGAACTCTGCAAAACATTTCAGAGTAAGTTGAAAAAGGTGAATCTGAAAATGTGTATAAGCCATTTCTATGGTAGACTAAGAATATAGCTCCAAATTCACACTAGGGTGAAACCCATATGATGTCTGCCAGCTTCTATCCACACTAGGGTGAAACCCACATGATGTCTGCCAGCTTCTTTCCACACTAGGGTGAAACCCACATGACATGATGTCTGTCAGCTTCTATCCATTTTGTCTGTTAACATCTAAATGTTTTCTAGAACTAATAATAAACTCTTTGTTATGTTCACTATTTAGAAATAGAGCACAGATAATGTAAACAAATTTTGAGTTTAAAATGTTTTTAATATACTCCTGATTATGGAACAAAACTTATAGACTCTTATAGTTGTATAGAAATAGTACTATTGCCTTTATTCTGACACATTTTCACAGCTAAGAAGGATCATGCTTACTTGAGTTTTGGTGATGAGAAAACTGAGTCTCAAAGACTCATGTACTCTTAAGTGACCATACACTCTTAAGTAAGACCAAGTAAGGTGATGAAAGCCTAAAGTGGAAGAATAAAACGAACAAGAAGATGGAGAAATCTCAGAAATACGAGAAACTAAAAGTATGAAGGGGTTTCAGTCTGGAAATACTTAAGTTCTGAGCATCTATTACTGGCAAGTTTTGAATTTTTATGGAAAAAATGTCATGATCTTTATTAATTTCCAGAAATCTGGATTTAGAAGGTATACTTAGTATTCTGAAAAAGTTTTATGTTTAGAGAGGAAGACAGGAGAGAAAGAAGGGAGGAAGGAGGAAAGGAGAGAGGGAGGAAAGGATGAAAGGAAAGGAAAGAAGAGGGAGAAAAAAGGACTTGGGGTAGGTTGAGGAGGACTCCTAACATAAGTAACTGTTGCTGAACATACTCTCCTGCATTTGAGGCAAGATGATCCTTAATACGAAGAGCTGACTCATTGGAAAAGACTCTGATGCTGGGAGGGATTGGGGGCAGGAGGAGAAGGGGACGACAGAGGATGAGATGGCTGGATGGCATCACCGACTCAATGGACGTGAGTCTGAGTGATCTCCGGGAGCTGGTGATGGACAGGGAGGCCTGGGGAGCTGTGATTCATGGAATCGCAAAGAGTTGGACACAAACTGAACTGAGCTGAACTGGTCGTAAAATGATAAAGATATGTACACAAACACACATGCACACACACATTGTATCTTTACCAAATCAGGAGATTTCAGTATTAGGGAAATGAGTGTTTATTAAGAACACATAAAAACAATGTCATATGAGATCATCATAATCTGTATACTTCAGATGATGACATTACTGGTCTAAGAACAGATGTATTTGAGCCTGAGTTAAATCATATGACAAATATGTTTTCATCTGTCACTTTCTACAATTGAGCACCAACTCTGAAGGCTAAATCAGGAGTTGGCCCTGTCCCCATTCCCCAGTTACTGGCTGGCTCCAACATATTTTTATATGATTTTTGAAACATACTTCAAGTTAAGTCACTCAGTCGTGTCTGACTCTTTGTGATCCCATGGACTATAGCCCACCAGGCTCCTCCGTCCATGGGATTCTCCAGGCAAAGAATACTGGAGTGTGTTGCCATGGGCAGAGATTCAGCAACAGGAAGAAGCACAGCACACGGGGCAGGGGCAGGTGGAGATGACACAGGTGGGAAGATAGCAAGTGGTGTGGCAGGAGACCCGGCCACACACTGGGCGCAGGCAGCAGCTCGGGTGGCAGCAGCTGGAGATGCGGGGGCAGCTGGGCTGGCAGCACACAGACTGGCGGCACTGGGGCCTGAGGCAGCTAGAGATGCAGCAGGTAGGCCTGCAGCAGCTGGAACCACAGCTGGACCCACAGCAAGAGGGGCAGCAGCAGCTAGAGATGCAGCAGGTGGGGCGAGGGCAGGTGGGCTGGCCACACTGGAGCCTGCAGCAGCTGGACACACCACAGCTGGGACAGCAGCAGGTGGTCCTGCAGCAGCTGGGCCGGCAGCAGGTCTCCTGGCAGATATTTTGGCCACAGCTCTGGTCAGAGCAGACACAGCCACAACAGGAGCTGACCATGGTGTCAGAGGGTGGAGATTCTGGGTGGGTTTCCAGGAGAGTGAATTTCTCGAGTTTGGAAACCTCCTTGTGTCATAGCCTCTTACATACTGCCACAACAGAGTGAGTTGTCAAAATGTTTTTCTTTTCTTAACATTTAAGTAATTATCATAATATACAGTTATGGTTGTCTGTTTAATGACTTAATCTTACTGGAAACAAAATTTCTTTTCTAGATACAATAAGTTCTATCCAATCTGCTTTTCCTTCTGATTCTCACCCACTGGCATCCTCTAGCCCACACTCTTGTCATTGTCCTCCACAGAGGGCTGTCACATGATATTTGGCATCTGGAATTACACTTCTTCCTCTCCCCTCCTATGTTTCCACCCGGACAGGATTTGGGAAGTCATATTTCCTGTTGTATATTTCTTCCCAAGACCAATGGGATAGAAATCCCATCTGTACAGCGTGGCACCTTGCATGGGACATGAGGAAAAGGCCCTGTTCTGTGGGTCATTTTTGAGCAGTGATGATGGGACAGTTCTATGTGTATGACGTTGATGACCTCTATGCCACTGGAATGGATTTCCTTGGATGTTTCAAACTTTGGATCACGTTTGATATTCTAAAACCCTGGCCGATAATTTGTGGTTCCTGCTACTACCAGGTCACATTGTTGATTAAATTGTTACTTTGCTATCTTAAATGTTTGTGTCATATCTCTCCAGCTTGTCTCTTAGATTCTGTGAGACATAGCCTCATTTTTATTTTTTACCTCATTCCTAATTAAGAATATTTCTTCAGTGGCGTGAAAAAAAAAGTTGAATAATCAGAGTGTGGCTCTCTTTAGAACTTACTTCCAAAGCTGGGAAATCCATAAAACAGATGTTTGTTTGTTTTTTTTTTTTTTTAGTAAATTTGAAATGTGAATAAACTTTAGTAAATTCAACTTTATTTCTACATATGCTCCATTGGTGATAGCCCAACTTGAGAATGCATTAGAATCCTCTGGATAGCTTATTAAAGATGATTGAGACTACCAGAGCTTCCCTGGTGGCTCAGATGGTTAAAAAAAAAAAA
>SJYC01097808.1:0-23073 GCA_006408675.1 Madoqua kirkii
TCAGGAAGGGGAACATGTGTACACCCATGGTGGATTCATGTTGATGTATGGCAAAACCAATACAATATTATAAAGGAATTAGCTTCCAATTAAAATAAATAAATTTAAATTTAAAAAAAAGAAAAAAATAGAATATACAGTGTAACCTGAATTGTGAAAAAAAGCATATATATAGATAAATATTGACATCATTACCAGAAATGTGCATAGTGATTATCGTTGGTTGATAGACTTATGGAAACTTAATTGTCTTCTTAATACTTTTCTTCATTTTTTCTTTAATGACTTGTTTTTCTTTTGTAAACAGAAAAAAATTTTAAGAAAGCTATGCCATGCCATTTCATTACTTAGAGATCTCCACTGTGAACCACTGGGGCTGGGTGTCAGGGGAGCTCCAGGCCAGTATGGTGCTCAGAGAGTAGCACCAGTTCAGCTGTATTGGCTGCAATGATGTTCTATTGGTAGACAAACAATGCCCTGAGCTCCCAGAGTGCCCCAGCCGTGATGCATCCTTGTGATCCAGTAAGAAAGAAAGTCAAGAATATGAGAAGGGCTCCTCTTCTAGAGCTAAGCCTTATGTCTATTTTGATTATTTAGTGACTTTGAACTACTGGTTTATGAAATTTGAATCTCATTCTTGCCCTGTAATGCCAATTCACAAACCCAAGAGTGCACAATGATACATTTCACGTGAGTGCATTCAACAAAAAAGTATACCTTTAAACTGCTTAGTAGGCAGGAAATCAGAGCTCCACCAGCTTTTTATGAACTGGAAGAAGTGTAGGAGGCACAGCACTAGGTTTGATTTTCAGTACACCTCCATACAGTTTGACTCATATGGTCTAAATTTGAATCTCATTCTTGCCCTGTAATGCCAATTCACAAACCCAAGAGTGCACAATGATACATTTCACATGAGTGCATTCAACAAAAAAGTATACCTTTAAACTGCTTAGTAGGCAGGAAATCAGAGCTCCACCAGCTTTTTATGAACTGGAAGAAGTGTAGGAGGCACAGCACTAGGTTTGATTTTCAGTATACCTCCATACAGTTTGACTCATATGGTCTGGGAGGAGCATCTCTCTATTCATTAAAGAGGTAATTCCAATGCCTAGCTAAAGCTTCAAACACCCAGAATGAGATGCCAGATTTGGAAATGGAGCTTCAGCAACTGGGCAACTTAAAGAATGAAGCAGAGATACATGTGGAACTATCAGAATGGAGCATGCTGTGAATAAAATCGAGAGAGCATTGCAGAGGAGAAAAAATAATGTTCCCTCTACCATTCGAGAGGGAACTCTTTCTAGAGAGAACTTACTTTTCTAGGTTCTTGGCTAAGACCCACCTGCAATAAAATAGATTAATAGGCAAAAACCAAACAAATGTAATTACAGGTAGACCTCTATGTCCATGGGGAGATACCCAGGAAAACTAAGGAGCTTCTCAAAATGGGCCAGGCCACCACCTTAAATATCATCTCTAGCTAAATGGAGAAGATTTTGGAGATAAGAGAGACTAGTTATGGGAGTTAACCAGGAAAAACACAGTAAACAGTGATAAGGTTGTTATGCAGATTTAAGTTATTTGCCTTGTCCAATAATAAGAGTTTCTAGAAATTTAGAATCACCTTTTTCTTCCTAGTATGGATTTTATAGCTGCGATTTTAGCTTCTTTTATTTATCTTGTTTGCCTACACATCTTCCTTGTTTGATTTCACCCAGCTCCATAGAACACCAAGAACACCACATTTTTTTTTGAAAGTCTTTTTTTTAATATAAATTTATTTATTTTAGTTGGAGGTTAATGACTTTACAATATTGTATTGGTTTTGCCATACATCAACATGAATCCACATTTTTAATGCAATCCCTGACTTTTCCACTGAGATGAAGACTCCCTAGTTAACAGCTTCATTTGGGTGGATGATATTAATCTCCAATTCGACATGGTGAAAACAGAACTCTTCATCCATTTCTTCCTCCAGGTTTATTTTTCTCTCAGTCTTCATATCAGTAAATAGCACTATAGATGGTCCTTATCTTACAGTGGTTCAACTTAAGGTTTTTTGACTCTACAATGGTGCATAAGTGATATTCATTCAGTAGAAATTATATTTGAATTAAAATTTGAATTTTGATCTTTTCTCAGGTTAGTGATGTATGACACTCCAGACAGCAGCAATGGGCCATAGCTCCTAGTCATAAGGGTAAACAATCAATACACTTACAACCACTCTGTACTCATGTTGTACCCATACTCATTCTGTTTTTCATTTCAGTACAGTATTCAATAAATTGCATGAGATATTCAGTACCTTATCATAAAATAGGTTTTGTGTCCAATGATTTTGCCCAACTGTAGGCAAGAGTAAGTGTTCCAAGCGTGTTTAAAGTATTCTAGGGTAAGCAATGATATTCAGTATGAGTGTGTGCTCAGTGGCTCAGTTGTGTCTGGATCTTTGTGATCCCATAGATTGTAGCCTGCCAGTCTCCTCTATCCACAGAATTTTCCAAGCAAGTGGAATGGACTGTCACTTCCTACTCCAGGGGATCTTTCCAACCCAAGCATCAAACCCACATCTCTTGTGTCTCCTGCATTGGCAAGTAGATTCTTTACCACTGTGCCATCATATTCAGTAGGTTAAGTGCATTAAATGCATTTTTAACTTATAGTATTTCAAATCACAACTGGCTTATCAGGATATAACCCCATCATATAATCCTGAAATCTGTATAGGACCACAAAAAACTTTGACTAGCCAAAGCAATCTTGAGAAAGAAGAACAAAGTTGGAGTTATCACCCTCCATGACTTTGAACTATTCTACAAAGCTATAGTATTCAAATCAGTATGATACTGGTACAAAAACAGATACATAGATAAATGGAACAGAATAGAGAACCACCCCCCCCCAAAATCCATACACGTATATTCAATTAAACTATGACAAAGGGGGCAAAAATTTACATTGAGGAAAAGTGGAGAGAGACAGTCTCTTCAATAACTGGTGATGGGAAAACTGGACAGCTACATGGAAGAACATAAAACTAGATTTTTTTTTCCCACACCATATAAAAAAATAGACTCAAAATAGATTAAAGACTTAAACTTAAGACCAGAAGGTATAAAACTCCTAGAAGAAATAGAGACAGTACTCTCTTTGACTTTGGTCTTAGCAATAATTTTTTTTTTTTTTTGATCTCTCTCTTTAAGCAAGGGAAACAAAAGCAAAGAAAAAAAAATTAAAAGTGAGGTGATGTTAAACTAAAAAGTCTTTGTACAGTGAAGGAAACCTTAACAAAATGAGAAGGTACCCTAGTGAATGAAAGAAAATATTTGCAAATGATATGGCCAATAAAGGATTAATATCCAAACTATGTAAGGAACTCATACAAGTGAAAGTCAAAATGCTAGTCACTCGGTTGTGTTTGACTTTGCAACCCCATGGATTGTAGCCCACTAGGCTCCTCTGTCCATGGTTTTTCCCAGGCTGGAGTGGATTGTCATTCTCTTTTCCAGGGATCTTTCTGACCCAGAGATCAAATCCGGATCTCCCACATCACAGATTCTTTACTGTCTGAACCACCAGGGAAGCCAAAGAACTAGGCAGAGGTCCTAAATAGACATTTTCCCACATTTTATACACACACACACACACACACACACACACACACACACACACATGTTTTGTGGGAACATGAAAAGATATTCAATATCACTAATGCAATCAAAACCACATTGAGATATCACCTGATACCTGTCAGAATGTCTATCATTAAAAGACACAAAATAATTCTTGGCAAAGATATACAGAAAAGGTAACTGATGTGCACTGTTGGTACATTGAAAATTGGTAACATTTACATTAAGGAAAACAGTATGGAGTTTCCTCAAAAAATTATAAATAAGACTACCATAAAATTTAGGAATTCCACTCCTGGTATTTGCCCCTAAGAAAAGGAAAACACTAACTCAAAGAGGGATATACACTTCAGTGTTCATTGCAGCATTATTTCAAGTAGTCCTAACATGGGAAATAATTTATGTGACCATTGACATGTAAATGGATAAAGAATGTATAAGTGGAATATTACTCAACTATAAAAAATGAGGAAATCTTACCATGTGCAGTAGCATCAATGGACATAGAGAGTATTATCTAAGTGAAATAAGCCAGACAGAGAAAGACAGATACTGTATGTTTCACATATATGTGGAATCTAAAAAACAAACCAAACAAATGTAACAAAATAGAAACAGACTCATAGATGCAGAAACAAACAAATGGTTGCCAGAAAGAAAGGAGGTTTGGGGAGAGCAAACTAGGTGAAGGAAATTAAGAGGTACAAACTATGAGTTATAAGATAAATGTCACTGAGATGCCATGTATAGCACTGAGAATATAATCAATAATGTTATAACTTTGTATATTGTATAGTTACAGAAATATCAAATCACTATGTTGTAAATTGAAACTAATATAATATTGTAAGTCAACTATGTTTCAATTTTTCAAAAAGGCAAATGAATCGCCAGTCCAGGCTCCATGCATGATACAGGATCCTCGGGGCTGGTGCACTGGAATGACCCAGAGGGATGGTATGGGGAGGGAGTTGGGAGGGAGGTTCAGGATGGGGAACACGTGTACACCCATAGTGGATGCATGTTGATGTTTGGCAAAGCCAATACGATATTGTCAAGTAATTAGTTTCTAATTAAAATAAATAAATTTATAGTTTTAAAAAGGCAAACTTGTCTAATTTGATTAGCTAGAACTTAAAAAAATAATACCTTTTACCTTATTTCCAGTACATTTAAAGCATAATTGAGAATCATAGCTAAAGAAGGCTTCTAAGTAATAAGTCAAGGCTTGGGTAGAGAATAATATGATTCATTTATAATTAGTGCTAAGTAGGTCCATACTGAGTTAAATATATCTTCTGTAATTATATTTACTTTAATTTGCCTTACAAACACTCATTTTAAGGAAGAAGGCAAATTTTATAGAAATGCAGGTCAGGAAAAATAAGCTGCACATGCCCAAAGTGGAATGTGTCCAAATTAACTAGATTTTATTGTGTGAATGTCAAAGGAAGAGACATAAAGAATGTCGGAGACATTCAGGACATTGTCCTAATCCTTTCTTAATGATTCAGGTACTATGTCAGTCAAGTGATGGATTATTGCAGTAACATATAACATTCCCAGGAATGTATAAAACTCTTAGTAGGAATTACTTTCCTGAGAGTGAAAGTGAGTCACTGATCCCACAATTTTCAGTGTTCAGAATGTACACAGGTCATGTAAGGATTAGGTTGAGGCCTAAAAAAGCCCCAAGTGACTCATAGTTGGAATTACAACATCAGGCCCATGTTGGCAAGATCTTGATTATAAATGTACTCCTTGAAAGGTCTCTATTGGATTTGATAGAATTATAAACCTGGAGTCCCATATTGCTGTAGATTGTCACTCATCTATTCAGCAAGCAGTGGTTGAGAGCCTCACATTCTGTTCTAGGCATTATGCATGAACCACCACCCTTTCTTCCTCTTCTTTTGTTTCTGTTTTTTTTTTTTTTTTTTACTTTACAATATTGTATTGGTTTGGCATACATCAACATGAATCCACCACAGGTACACATGTGTTCCCCATCCTGAACCCCCCTCCCGCCTCCCTCCTCATACCATCCCTCTGGGTCATCCCAGTGCACCAGCACCAAGCATCCTGTATCATACATTGAACCTGAACTGGCGATTCATTTCCTATTATACAGAGTGAAGTAAGCCAGAAAGAAAAACACCAATACAGTATATTAACGCATATATATGGAATTTAGAAAGATGGTAACAATAATCCTGTATGCAAGACAGCAAAAGAGACACAGATGTCTAGAACAGTCTTTTGGACTCTGTGGGAGAGGGCATGGGTGGGATGATTTGGGAGAATGGCATTTAAACATCCTATTTCTTCTTTAAGACTTAGTTGTCATTATCTCCTCCAATAAACCCTCCCAGATACGCTCCACCCAAATCACCGCTCCGTAGTCCTCTTCTAATATTGAAGGAGCATGCTCCTCATGTGTTTCACATTGTTTTATTATCACTTTTCCAGAGCTTCCTATGAAGATACTGCTGCTGCTGCTGCTGCTGCTAAGTTGCTTCAGTCGTGTCTGACTCTGTGTGACCTCATAGACCGCAGCCCACCAGGCTCCTCCATCCATGGGATTTTCCAGGCAAGAGTGCTGGATGATACTAATATGTCTTTATTATAATCCCCATGCTTTGTTCACAGCATGGCCAAGAGCTGGCTCTATATACATGTCTGTTGAATAAATCATAGAATCCTTGCCTTTGAGAAACTCAGTGTGTATAGGGAAAGAGATAAATAGTTACAGTATAAAGAATAATTCTATATAGAGAAACAAGTGTTATGAATTTCCATATGGTAGGAGAAGTAACTAATTGTCTAAAACTGATGCACAAAAGTGATGTTAGACATGGACCTTGAATAATAAGAAGGAGACAGTTTAAGAGTGAACTTGAGCCAGAAATGCTAATATGTACAAAGGCAGAGACAGGTTTAAGGACTGGTAAGTGATTTTGGCCACCTCATGTGAAGAGTTGACTCATTGGAAAAGACTCTGATGCTGGGAGGGATTGGGGGCAGGAGGAAAAGGGGACGACAGAGGATGACATGGCTGAATGGCATCACCAACTCAATGGATGTGAGTTTGAGTGATCTCTGGGAGATGGTGATGGACAGGGAGGCCTGGCCTGCTGTGTTTCATGGGATTGCAGAGAGTCAGGCATGACTGAGCGACTGAACTGAACTGAAGTAATTTTGAAGAGCTAGAGTTTTAACAGAGATTCTCTAACATTGGCGTATCCAATAATTACCTTAGAAACTGATAATAACACTGAGGGATTGAGAAGATCCCCTGGAGCAGGAAATGGCAACTCACTCCAGAGGTTTTTTTTTGTTTTTATTTTTGTTTTTGTTTTTGCCTAGAGAATCCCATGGACAGAGGAGCTTGGTAGGCTGCAACCTATGGGGTCTCACAGAGTCAGAAACAACTGAAGCAACTTAGCATGTATGCATGCAGACAGAAATTCATCCTTCTCATGAATATTACCCAACATATTCTACCTACCTGGGAGGGTTCTCTTAACTCCAGTATTGGATTGTGAGCTCCTGATAGGAAGCAATCATGCCTCACACATGTTGGAATGATCTCCAGAGCCCAGGAGAGAGAGAACAAGCCCAGAGATGGATCATTTTACTGACTGGGTAAGAAAATTATTGCTTGCTAGGTAGAATGGTTTATCTTACTTTGAAAAATACATAAAGTCTTTTCTATTATATAATACAGGCATTATGCAATATTTGAAAAACAAGTTTTCTTTCCTGGCCATAGAAACCCACACTTCATCTTGAGAAAAAGAATGCTGGAAAATAAACTGAAAATCAACTCTCAGAAATAACTAAAGAAGAATACATGGCTTTATCATATCAAGATAATGTTATTTAGAAATAGTTAACATAATTGTGAAGATCAAGGCAAGTATAATAGCCAGATATCTGGGGGTTTAGTTCAAGTACATCATACACGTGAGGTTAGATGCAGGGAAGAGATCTGTGGGGAACAAGAATGGTCTTGAATGCAGAATGGGAGCCTTTTTGCTTGTGGCTTAGTGGTGCCACAGGGTACTAAAGCTGGTGGTCATTTAAAACAAGGAAACTGTAAAATGAATGACATGTCCACACTGATGTGATAGTGACTGGTTCATGGTTGATTTCAGCAAGAGGATCCACCACAGCTGGGGCGACAGCAAGTTGTACGGCAGCAGGTGGTCTGGCAGCAGACAGGGCGGCAGCAGCTGGACACGCCGCAGCTGGGGCGGCAGGTGGTCTGGCAGCAGACGGGCCGACAGCAGCTGGACACGCCGCAGCTGCGGCGGCAGGTGGTCTGGCAGCAGACGGGCCGACAGCAGCTGGACACGCCGCAGCTGCGGCGGCAGGTGGTCTGGCAGCAGACGGGCCGGCAGCAGCTGGACACGCCGCAGCTGGGGCGGCAGCTGGTCTGGCAGCAGACGGGCCGGCAGCAGCTGGACACGCCGCAGCTGGGGCGGCAGCAGGTGGTCCTGCAGCAGGTGGTCTGGCAGCAGCTGGGGGAGCAGCAGGTCTCTTGGCAGAGACTTCGGCCACAGCTCTGGTCAGAGCAGACGGAGCCACAATAGGAGCTGACCATGGTGTCAGAGGGTGGAGATTCTAGGTGGGTTAGAGAGTGAGAATCTTGAGTTTGGAAGTCTCATTGGAACATGTCTCCTTTTATATTCACCTGAGCGACAGCTGTCACTATGTTAAGGGCTATTTCCTTGTTATTGTTTACCTGAATAGAGAGGCAATTATCAAATTAGTTATTTGTTGAATAGAATGCATTTTTCCTTTCTCTGTGTTGTGGTTCATCCAATCTAGTTTTTCCTCTTGACTCATATTTCATCTTCTTTCTTATATGTATCATCTGATTTCAAAGACTCTTCAGCTTCTTCATCTAATTTGTTGTCATATAATACATCATTTAAATGTCAACACTCTGCATCATCCTTAAAGCTGTGTCTCATACCAGCCCTCAAGTTGGAGAGTAGATCTTGTTCTCTAAAGACAGTTTGAGAAAAATAAACTGTAAACATACTGGAGTACTTGGAGGCATTTTTCTTAAAGAAGTGGAGAGGCTATTCTAAGACAGAAAACTTACTAACAATAAAGGAAAAGATTAGAAAATTTAATGTCTAATTAGTCTATTTAAAGCTTTAAACAAAACCAAAAAACTACAAAAGAGCAAACTGTAAGTAAATAATAAATGGGTTAACCAATATAACCAAAAAGACCTAATTTTCTTTTTTTTTCTTGTTTTATCCAAAGTTTATTTAAAAAAATTTTGTTTAACTTTACAATATTATATTGATTTTGCCATACACTGACATCAATCTACCACGGGAAAGACCTAATTTTCATAATGCATGCATAGTAAGAAAAAAAAGGCCAACAACCAAATAGAAAATTGAGGGAAGGATATTAACAGTCATTTCACTGAAATAGAAATATGAATGCCTTTTAAGGTTTTAAAAGATATTTAGTCTCATTTATAATTTTGAAAATTTTAATTGAACAATTTATCCATTTGCAGACCAAATATTGTCCCGGGTCTTGCCCTAGGCTCTGAGGATAACAACAGTGAATAGTTTGAAATGACAAATATAAAATATCTATTTTTTAAACTCTAATAAGTTAGAGAGCTTGAAAGGAAACAGATGTTTGTATAGTAGGTGTTTAAGCTGGAGTAAATTCTTTATGAAGTAATTCAGCAGCAACTAGAAGATTTGATTGAGCAATTTCACTTCTAGAAAAATATTCAACAGATACACATAAGCAGGAGCTTCAGGATATAAACTCAAAATGTTCTTTACAGCATTGTTGGTAAGAACAAAAGTCTGAAATTGAACTGTATTGTGACTATGGAGGAGAATGTCTCTGATGTAGAATATATACACCAGGGCCTCTGTTACAGAGCATCATTTTGTCATGAAGAACATTTCTTGAGCTATTCTTGCAACTTTTCTATAATTCTTAAATTATTTTAATAAGGAAAATGAAGTACACTTTTACAGCAAAACAGACCATCCCTATTCCATATAGACACACTTTGTTTCTTAGACAAAATTTCAGCAAGGAGGGAAGAAGGTAAAAAAAGAAAGCAAAGCTATATGAACATGTTTGGTTGTGCTGTTTTTCAGTTATTTAAGTCTAATTTCATTGCATTTGGGTAAGAGAGTAGTTTGTATTATTCTGCTATAACAGTTTTCTTTGTAATCTATATGTTTGTGAACATCCTATATATATATATATATGAAAATTATGAAAAGTTTGTCAGGCATGCCTGTTCAGTCATGTCTAACTCTTTCGATCCCATGGACTATAGCTTGGAAGGCTCCTCTGTCCATATGATTTCCCAGGCAAGAATACTACAGTGGGTTGCCATTTCCTTCTCCAGGGGATCCTTTGGACCCAGGGATTGAAGCTGCATCTCCTGTGGTTTCTCTATCGGCAGGCAGATTCTTTACCACTGAGTCACCTGAAAGTGCATATAAATATCAATTACACCTAAGTTGATAATGGTTCTACTCACATTCTCTATTTCCTTGTTTATTTTTCTCCTTCAAATGACCATTCTAAAATAAATAAATTTAAATTAAAAAAAAATAAAAAAGGGTGTTAAAGTCTCTGCTATAATTGTGGTTTTATAAATTTTAGCTATGTATAATAGGTTTTTGCACTTAGTTTCAACATAGCTCGAAAGCATTTATGATAAAAAAAGTTACAGTTTATATAGACAAATTCATATATCAGGAAGAAGCCACAAAGTGAAGACAAGAACAGGAGTTAGAGATTTTGATCCAATTGGGCCACAGTTCTACAGCCATTTGTTTGTTTGGAGATGGTTGGTGTTCTGCCTGAAGGCAGGAAGACAGCTAGGAAAAACCCCTCCTCCTTAGAATGATTACAATGTGTTTTGAGGGAGTAGTTTTAAAATCATAATTACATTATAAGAATACGCACACTCTACTTCCTTCTGATTCACTCTTTCACTTTGTCTTATGTGGTTGTAAACTACACACTATCCCTTGAATTTTCATACACGACACGTTTTATTTCTAAGAATCAATCTCTATACATTACCTGTCTTCAACAGAATGATTTCTCTTTCTCGTCAATATTGCCAATACACTCTGCCTGAAATGTGTCTTCCTATTGAATCCAAGATTTCATTCTGAGTTATATTGTGATGGGAATTGGGTCACATTTGACTTAATGCTTCCCAAAAGGACCTTGCAGGGTGGCCCTGTAGTAAAAAGAAGCTCTTGTTTTCTCTCAATAAACTTGCAGGCAAGGAGGGGAATCTGCTTTTGGCAGGAGGGGCATGGATTTAGCATTTTCTCTGATACAGGATTTGATTGATATGTAAAATCAGTTTCCTTTGTTCACATGACAGAAATACAAGTTTATCTCCAGTTCATAAACAACACTAAAAAAATAAAGGGCCAAAAATGTTTCTGAAACCAAGTGTTTATGGACACGTAGTTGTTCCACCACACAGAACTCACTGCAAAGGCCAGGTCATGCACAGCAGTCATGGGATCAGGAGCCTGTCCCCATGAACTAGAGTAAACATTTGATCATCTGACTGATGTCAAGGTAATAGGCACAGAATCTGGAGAGTCTCTGTGGTACTCAGTTTAAACTGCTTCTTTTAAAACAGTTTCTTGGTGGCACAATCAATGGGATGGACAAACATAGTGACAGATCAGAACCAGTCCAGATGCTGTGGACAAAAGAATTGAAAAAAAAAAAAAAAGATGAATACACTGGAATACTGGTGGTTGACTTGGGGCTGCGGTAAGGAGTGAAGTTCAACAACAAGAAAATCCTTCATGGTGGGAGACACCAGGCAGTCTGGCAGCAGGCTGGGCAGCAGCGGCTGGACACTCCACAGCTGGGGACACAGAAACTGGAACTGTAGCAACAGGGGGTAGCAGCAACTAGAGATGCAGCAGCTGCATGCATGGCAGCTGGGGTGGCAGCGGGTGGTCTGGCAGCAGCTGGGGCGGCAGCAGGTCTCCTGGCAGAGACCTTGGCCACAGCACTGGTCAGAGCAGATGGAGCCACAACAGGAGCTGACCATGGCGTCAGAAGGTGTGGGTTCTCGGTTTCCAGGAGAGTGAGGTTCTCAAATGGAAGTCTTCTCCCAAATCCTGTTGTATACCCTGATGAGGAGATGTCATCATCATGCCCAAGATTATTTTCTAGCTGCTGTTTATTATGTTTAATGGGACATTATCAGACATTTTGACGTGGCATCTGGTTTGCTTTGGTATTTAAAGAGTATGCTTACTTATCTTTATTTAATCATTTATGCCTCAAAAGGAGCATTTGCCTTTCTTTTCTTATATTATCTTCATCCCATCTGCTCCCTCTTATACTTTCCAAAACATGTTATTTGATACTTTGAACATTATCATTCTTTAGCCTTAATGACATTTAAGTTCTTGTACCCCAAACAGACACACAATAACAATTCTAGCTATTTGGACAATACTTAGATCCAAATATGGGTAAGCTAATGCACCAAAATTCAGACCTCAATACACTATAGCAAAGTGGCTGGTGGCAAAATCAGCATATAACACACTCATAACTATTGAAGAAGCTAAGCAATATAACTGGATTTGAAGCACACGGCTTCAGATTGTTCAAAATAGAAGTGGTCACTGTTTCAAATCAACATCCCAACATCCCAGTTACTCAGTCCTATTACAAATTACTGCTAGTTCAAGTTCCAAGCTACTAAACTTGGAGTTCTCCTTTATTCAAGTGAGTCCATGCTGATTCCCATCCTTTAAGAGCCATTCTCAGGACAGAGGCACAGAAGGGAAAGATGATATTCAACCCATCCCACTCTGCTATGATTCCATTCTGACTCAATGAACAGCAGCAGATTGACTGGATGAACTGGTAGTGCTATTACCCATATACTGGATCTACTAACCGAGGGTTTATACAACTTTGCCACCAAGACCAGGATGCCCAGCAGCAGAGGCATCAGAAATCCGTAACTGCAGTTAAGCCAGAGCCGATGAAGTATCAGGAGCCACAGTGTTAATCAGTGAAATAAATGTGCTCTTCTTTTCAAAATGTTACAAATATGCGAATTGCTGAGTATCCAAAATATTATGCTTTGCTCCACTGAGTCATTGTTGTCCCTTTTGTTCCTGCATGTATAATTTATTGACATTTGTATATTTTTATTGGCTTATAACATTGAGTTTTGCTTGTAACATATATTTAGCTTTCTGTATACACTACAGAATGATCATCATCAAAGGTATGGTTTCCTTCACCATACATTTGCCCATCTTTACCCACTTTGACATCCTCCACAGCCTTTCATTGAAACTGCAATTCAAGGAAAAATATTTTAGTTGTCAAATTAACAGCTTTGAAAATTTTCCCTTTGCCGTTAAATATATTAATAAAGATAGCGTCCCAAGATCAAGTTGGTTATCAGGTCTGTCAGCAGATTTGGAGTTAAGCAAGGAAAGATAATGTTTAATATAGTGAGTTCAGTTCAGTATCAGTTTGGTTGCTCAGTCATGTCCAGCTCTTTGCGACCTCATTAACTGCAGCACACCAGGCTTCCCTGTCCATCACCAACTCCCGGAGTTTACTCAAACTCATGTCCATTGAGTCAGTGATGCCATCCAACCATCTCATCCTCTGACATCCCCTTCTCCTCCTGCCCTTGATCTTTCCCAGCATCAGGGTCTTTTCAAGTGAGTCAGCTCTTCGCATCAGGTGGCCAAAATATTGGAGTTTCAGCTTCAACATCAGTCCTTCTAATGAACACTCAGGACTGATCCCCTTTAGGATGGACTAGTTGGATCTCCTTGCAGTCCAACGGACTCTCAAGAGTCTTCTCCAGCACCACAGTTCAAAAGCATTAACTCTTCTGTGCTCAGTCCCTTGTTTTTAGGAAATAAGATACCAAAGATACCAAGTGGAAAAGCTTCCTACTCATAGATTTATCTATCATTGAATTTTGTGTGGCATAGATGAAAGCCTTGTTAAAATGTAACTTTAATTCAGAATGTATTAAAATACGAGTTGAATTCATCACTTTTATTTCACTTATCTTGAAGGGTGAATCCCAATATAAGTAGCTCCAAGAGGAAAATGTAGGTGGGGACAACGGCTCTGAAATCTTCTACAAATTATCCAGAACTGACAGGTGACAAAAGGATGAATTCTGTCTTGAGAAATGATGATTCATACTTAAATAAGAGTATGGATGTTGATGGTTTCTCCCATTTCTGGAAATAAGTTCCTATGGTTTAAGGTTAGCTAGGAGAATAATCCTATTTTCAGAAGATTCATAACAGTTAGGGAACACTTCCTCCTTAAGCAATTTTCCATGGATCATGAAAAAAGTTATAAATAATAACAAGGAAAATGCTGTTCATTGGTCCTAAATTTGGGAACCAGAGTATAAAAAGGTCTAGCAGAGAAGAGGTATTCAGATTCTGAGAAATTTGTCTCTGCTCAGAAGCCACCCCTCCACACCTAACACCATGACCCATTCCTGCTGCTCCCCTTGCTGTCAACCTACCTGCTGCAGAACCACCTGCTGCCGGCCCACCTGCTGTGAGTCCAGCTGCTGTCGGCCCTGCTGCCCCCCAACTTGCTATCAGACTAGTGAAAACACCTGCTGCAGGACCACCTGCTGCAGACCCACCTGTGTGACCACCTGCTGTCAGCCCGCCTGCGGTGGGTCCAGCTGCTGCCAGCCTTGCTGTCGCCCTGCCTGCTGTCAGACCACCTGCTGCAGGACCACCTGCCTCAAGCCCATTTGTGTGACCACCTGCTGCCAGCCCACCTGCTGTGAGTCCAGCTGCTGTCAGCGCTCCTGCCCCCAGACTTGCTGTCAAATCACTGAAACCACCTGCTGCAAACCTACCTGTGTGACCAGCTGCTGTCAGCCCGCCTGCTGTGGATCCAGCAGTTGTGGACAAACCTGCGGTGGGTCTAGCTGCGGTCAGTCTTGCTGTCAGCCAGCTTCCTGTGCACCCGTGTACTGCCATAGAACCTGCTACCACCCCACATGCTGCTGCCTGCCTGGGTGCCAAGCCCAGAGCTGTGGATCCAGCTGCTGCCCGCCTTGTAGCCGCCCTGTCTGTTGTCAGACCACCTGCTGTAGGACCACCTGCTGCAAACCTACTTGTGTGACCATCTGCTGCCAGCCCACATGCTGTGGGTCCAGCAGTTGTGGACAAACCTGCAGCATATCCAGCTGCTACCAGCCTTGCTGCCGCCCTGTCTGCTGTAGGACCACCTGCTGCCACCCCAGCTGTGTGTCCACCTGCTGCCAGCCTTCCTGCTGCTGAAAATCTCACCAAAGAACCACCATCTCACAAATCAACCTTATTGTTCCTAGGACAAATTCACTTCCAAATGATGCTGAAAGCCAGCAGTTTATTACCAATTTTTTTGTTATTCATGTGCCTATATAAAAGCTTATGAATTAGTTTGATGGAATGTAGAGGACTTCACCCTGATTCTCTCCTTCCTGTCTGTGTGGGTCATGTGCCAGCTTCCTGCATCATTATAACGGAGCATCTTGGCTTTGACTTTGAAATCTAGATCTTCACCTTCTCTCTACATGTATTTTAGGGGGAAAATCCTTATGACTTTTTCTTTAGTTTCTGATACTTATCTTCATAACAGTCTTCATAATCATGTATCTTTTCATATAGTGATTATTTTTGTATCTTACTTTCTTCTTTTCATAATCACTTTGAGTTGTCTCTCTAGATGCAGGGAATCCTACCTGGATTTCTAAATAAATCTTGTGCTGCTATTCATCCCATACTGTGTTTTTTGTTCTTATACAGCATCTGGAGAAAGAAACAGCAACTTACTCCAGTAGTCTTGCCTGGGAAATCCCATAGACAGAGGAGCCTGGAGGGTTATAGTCCATGGAGTTGCAAAAGGGTCAGACATGACTTAGCTACTAAACAACAACAGAATTCATGATGTAAGGCTGAGCCCATACAATCCCCCACAAATTATTTTTTCAGTTTCCCATGTGAGAAAACCTCCAATTTGATAAACTATCTCAAGTGAATGCATGTCACTATTATCAGGTTAAGAAATAGAACTTAAACCCAACCCTTTCAAATATAACTCTCAATAGTAAAGAATTGGTCATACACAGAATTGTGTATGGAAGCAAAGAAAACTCAGATAACCAAAGCAATATTTTGTTTCCTTTTAAAATTTTTTATATAAATTTATTTATTTTAATTTGAGGTAAATTACTTTACAATATTGTATTGGTTTTGCCATACATCAACATGAATCCACTACAGGTATACATGCTTTCCCCATTCTGAACCCCCCTCCCTCTTCCTTCCCCTTACCATCCCTCTGGTTTGAACAAAGCTGGAGGCATAATGCTTGCTGATAGCAAAGTGTGTTACAAAACTATAGTAAATAACACTGTATGGTTTGGCATAAAAACACACATGCATCATGGTACAAAATAGAGAGCCCAGACATAAACCCATACATTCTACAGCCAATTAATCTATAGCAAAGGAACCAGGAATATACAATGGTGAAGATACAGTCTTTTCAATACATGGTGTTGAAAAAACTGACAGCCACTTACAAAAGAATAAAACTGAACTACTATCTTACACCGTACACAAAAATTAACTCAAAATGGACTTCCCTGGTGGTCTGGTGGTTAAGAATCTACCTGCCAGTGCAGGGGACAGGGGTTTGATCCCTGGTCGGGAAGATTCCACATGCCTCAGAGCAAACATGCTCACCTGCCCCATCTACTGGTGCCCCCGCACTCTCGAGTCTGTGCTCTGCAGAAAGATGCCACCACAGCAAGAGGCCTGCCCGCCTCAGCTGGAGAGGAGCGCCCACTCACCCCCCTAGAGAAGAGAAGCCTGCCCACCTCAGCTGGAGAGGAGCGCCCACTCACCCCATCCAGAGAAGGTCTGCACACAGCAGGGAAGAGCAACACAGGCAAAAAGACAATAAACTCAGAATGGATTAAGCGTGAATCTGAAACCATAAAATTTCTGGAGGAAACATAGACCTTAACATTGGTCTTGGTGATTAAAAAAAATAGACACTAAAAACAGAGGTTAAAAAGTACAGTGGGACTACATCAAACCAAAAAGCGGGGATTCCCTGGTGGCCCACTGAGTGTGACTCTGTGCTTTCACAGCTGGGGACCTGGGCTGAATCCCTGGTCCAGGAAGTAAGATCCCACAAGCCACATGGTATGGCAAAAAGAAAAAAGCTTCCACACAGTAAAGTGAACAGTGAGCAAAATGAAAAGGCATCCTACTGACTGGAGGAAAATACTTGCAAATCATATACATGATAAGGATTGATTTTAAAATATATAAAGAACTCACTTGACCCAATAGCAAAAAACAAAACAAAACAAACAAACAAAAAAAAACAAAAAACAAAGCAAAGACAATCTGATTGAAAAACTGAGCAGACGTTCAGAATAGATATTTTTTTTCTCTTCTAAGACATACAGGTGTTTTTCTTTCTGGCTTACTTCACTGTGTATAATAGGCTCAAGTTTCATCCACCTCATTAGAATTGATTCAAATGTAGTCTTTTTAATGCCTGAGTAATACTCCATTCTGTATATGTACCACAGCTTCCTTATCCATTCATCTGCTGATGGACATCAAGGTTGCTTCCATGTCCTGCCTATTATAAACAGTGTTGCGATATATATATGAAACGAAACTCCAGTCCAGGTTTGATGCATGATACTGGATGCTTGGGGCTGGTACATTGGGATGACCTAGAGAGATGGTACGGGGAGGAAAGAGGGAGAGGGGTTCAGGATGGGGAACATGTGTATACCTGTGGCAGAATCATGTTGATGTATGGCAAAACCAATACAATATTGTAAACTAATTAACCTCCAATTCAAATAAATAAATTTATATTAAAAAAGAAAAAAAAGACATACAGATGGCCAACAGGTACTAGAAAGGTGCTCAACATTACTAAGCATCAGGAATATGCAAATCAACACCATGATGAGTTACCACCTCATAGTTTTGCGTGACTATAATGAAAAGGATGAGCTACATCAAGTCTTGGTAAGAATGTAGAGAAAATAAGAACATTTCTGGGCTGTTTGTGGGAGCATAAATTGGTGCAGCCACTATGAGAAATACTATGCCTGTTCCTCAAAAATTAAAAGAAGGACTATCATCCAATCCAGCAGTTCCACTTCTGGGTCTTTATCTGAACAAAATAAAACACTAACTGGGAACAATATAAGCACCCGCATGTTCACTGCAGCATTATTTACGATAGGCAAGATATGGAAACAACCAAAGGGTCCATCAATGAATGAATGAAGAAAATATGTTATGTATTATGCAATGGAATACAATTCAGCAGTAAAATATAAGCTTCTTTCCCATTTGTGATAATATTAATGGACCTGAAAGACTTTATGCTAAGTGAAATAAGTCAGACAGAAAAAGACAAATACTATACAATCTCCCTTATACTTGGAATGCAAAAGAAACCCAAAAATCAAAACCCTGAACTCAGATGGAGAGAACACATGAATGGTAGCCAGAGTTGGAGTGGGGTGGTGGAGGGTGGGCAGAATGGGTAAAGGGAGTCAAAAGTACAAGCTTCCAGTTATAAATAAGCTCATGAGGAAGGTAATGTATAGCATAGTGACTATAGTAAATAATATTCTATTACATATTTGAAAGTTGCTAAGAGAGTAAATATTAAAAGTTCTCATTGCTCCAAAAAATTTGTAACCGTAGTTGGTGATGGAGTTTTACTAGACTTATTGTGATCATTGTGCAATATACACAAATATCAAATCATTATGTTTTGCACTTGAAACTAATATAATGTATTATAACAATTATACCTCGATTTATAAAAACAAGAGAGACACATACCACTAGAATTCAGAAAGCTCACAATAGACGGGAGAGAATATAACACTGCTGGTAGTGAAATGTTGAAATACTGTTTTATTCTTTTTTAATATTGTTGACTATATTCTCTCCCTCTGTGTGTGCAAATAGCTTAGTCATGTCCGACTCTTTGCCAATCAGCAATATACACAAATATCAAATCATTATGTTTTGCACTTGAAACTAATATAATGTATTATGACAACTATACCTCGATTTATAAAAACAAGAGAGACACATACCACTAGAATTCAGAAAGCTCACAATAGACGGGAGAGAATATAACACTGCTGGTAGTGAAATGTTGAAATACTGTTTTATTCTTTTTTAATATTGTTGACTATATTCTCTCCCTCTGTGTGTGCAAATAGCTTAGTCATGTCCGACTCTTTGCCAATCCATAGACTCTACAGTCCATGGAATTCTCTAGGCCAGAACACTGGAGTGGGTAGTCTATCCCTTCTTCAGTGGATCTTCCTGGCCCAGAAATCAAACTAGGGTCTCCTGCGTTGCAGGTGGATTCTTTACCAACTGAGCTATCAAGGAAGCCCATATTCTTTCCCTACGACATGACAATTAGACTCCTACATTTGTAACTAGAGGAGAGAGAGAGAGAGAATTACACAGGAAAAAATTTAAGAAATTATGTCTCACACATTCAACATCTATTAAAGTATGTAAATTGCCAAATTCAAATATACCTTGGCTATCATTGTATTTGACTCAATTTTTAAAAATCTATGTATAAGTTGGTGGTCTCACCTCAGATCACTGACCCAGCTACCAAAAATAGGGATGGAATATTAATTGGCTGATGCTGTCTGAAACCCAGTGTACTGCTTCTGTGCCTGCTTCTAGTCTCCTGCTTTGGTGCTGATTTTCACATAAAAAACATTGTGCAAACTATCCTCTACCTGAATGTCTCTGATAAAACTGGGAAACATATTGAGTAAGTTGTCCAGATATGGACTCATGTGGTGACTTGACCCCGAGTTTCTAGGGATCAGAGTTGGACTCAGGCAGGCTTCATTCATCACAGAATGCATCAGCATCCTGAGCCATTCGAAGGACGTCCCAATCTGCTGTGGCTGCTGCTGCTAAGTCACTTCAGTCGTGTTGAACTCTGTGCGACCCCATAGACGGCAGCCCACCAGGCTCCCCCATCCCTGGGATTCTCCAGGCAAGAACACCGGAGTGGGTTGCCATTTCCTTCTACTGCGTGAAAGTGAAGTCTCTCAGTTGTGTCCGACTCTCAGTTGTGTCCGACTCCAAGGACTGCAGCTCACCAGGGTTCTCCATCCATGGGATTTTCCAGGCAAGAGTACTGGAGTGGGGTGCCATTGCCTTCTCCGATGCCCCAATCTAAGTAGACCCAAAGGAGCAAAGCTGAGAAGGGAGAACAGTTCTGACCTGCACAGAGCCAGCAGGAACTACCCCATGACCAGATAATGTCACATGACGAGAAATGCTGCTCGTGATGATTCCTGATCTTTTCATTTCTAGGAAAGATTCCTAAGTATGAGACCCAATTAAAGAAAAGATCAAACACTGATTTACAGAGGCCTCTATAAAACACTACGAAAGCAACTTCCTCCATGACAATTATCCAAAACTACAACAAAACATAAATAACAACCAGGAAAGTCCTGTTTGGTCCCAACTTTGGGGGTCCAGGATATAAAAAGCCCCAGAACAAGAAGGGCTCATCAGAATATGAAAAACTCAGCTCTGAGCCAAAGTCTACCCTCCACCACTGACACAATGACCCCCTCGTGCTGTGCCCCTTACTGTCAGCCCACCTGCTGCAGGACCATTTGCTGTGAGTCCAGCTGCTGCAAGCCCTGCTGCCCCTCAACTTCCTGTCAGACCACCTGCTGCAGGACCACCTGCCTCAAGCCTATTTGTGTGACCATCTGCTGCCAGCCTCCTTGCTGTGAGTCCAGCTGCTGCCAGCCCTCCTGCCCCCCAACTTGCTATCAGACTAGTGAAACCACCTGCTGCAGGACCACCTGCCACAAACCTACTTGTGTGACCACCTGCTGTCAGCCCACCTGCGGTGGGTCCAGCAGCTGTGGACAAACCTTCAGTGGGTCCAGCTGTGGCCAGCCTTGCTGCCAGCCAGTTTGCCCTGCACCTGTGTACTGCCACAGAGTCTGCTACCACCCCACGTGCTGCTGCCTGCCTGGGTGCCAAGCCCAGGAATGTGGGTCCAGCTGCTGCCAGCCTTGCAGCCGCCCTGTCTGCTGTCAGACCACCTGCTGCCACCCCAGCTGTGTGTCCAGCTGCTGCCAGCCTTCCTGCTGCTGATCACCTCACCAACGTTTCCCCATTCCCATACAACATCATTTGTTAACTAACTCACTACTGTGTGGACAAAATCACTTCCTAGACTTTGTTGACAACTGCCATGTTCTACCAGAATTTCTGTTACTCATCTGCTGTTTAAAAGCTTGTTAGTCAGCTGAATAGGGAGAAGAGGACTTCCCTCAACTCTTCCTTCCCTGTATGAGGATAATGTATCTACTTCATGCATCCTTGATATGCAGTTTGTCTAGGTATTAACTCTGATGTCAGGATCTACTTCCTAGTCATTCTAAATAATTTGTGAAAACAAATCCTCATAACATTTTCATAGGTTTCTGCAACTGACCGTAATCTTCATAAACATAGTTTCTTTATTGGTGTACTCAGGGATCCTATAACTTGCTTTCTTCCTTAAGACCACTTTGTGTTGTCTTCCTAGATGCAGGAGTCTTATATACATGTTTCTTAATAAATTCTATTTCACAACTCACTCCATATTGTGTTGATTTATTGTACAGCATTGCTGATATATGAACATGTACCCATATTGCATACCATATGAGCTATACAGCCTGAAGTGCAAACATTCTGCCATTAACTAATTCATACATTTTTAGATGAGAAATTTCACTGTGAAATATTATGTAACTAATAATGGACAAGCTGAGATCCCAGGCAACATCTGTTTTTGCTTAAGGACACTTATATTTACATGAAAATGTAAGCAGAAATGGTATCTAGTACTGAGCTCTATTGTGTTATGAAACTGAATTGGTACTTTAACAATGGGAGAAATGATAAATCCCTCACATTTAATAGCTGGGGCTTCCTAGATGGCTCAGTGATAAAGAATTCACCTGCCAAAGCAGGCAACGTAGGAGATGCAGGTTCAACCCCTGGGACAAGTAGATCCTCTGCAAAGGAAATGGCAACCCACTCCAGTATTCTTTCCTACAGAATCCCTGGCAGGATCATACAGTCCATGGAGTTGCAAAGAGTCGGACACAGCTGAGGGACTGAGAATGCACGCATACATGCATATATAATAGATAATGCCTGTTTACTTGGTCATTCGTATATCGATTTCCTACAATGCAGCAAGCAGCGGTTACTCGTTAGGGCAGTAGGGACTGCATTTAGAGCTCTGGTGAAAGCGTGGAGCCTTTCCTGTCTCGGGGACAGTTCAGCCACTAATGCAATTCAACTGTATCAAATATTTTTAGAATCCATTGTGTCATCACAAGAGAAAGTCCATATAAAGGGACTTGTTTCTTAATATCACACAAGTCAAATTCTGAATTTTCTCCTTCTCCCGAATTTCTACTGAAAGAGCAAGGAATTAAATAATTACCTTAGAAAAAGTGCTTTTTCAGTAGAAATTCAGGAGAAGGAGACAATTCATGCATTGTCATTAGTGCCATCCAACCATCTCATCCTCTGTCATCCCCTTTTCCTCCTGCCTTCAGTCTTTCCCACCATCCATGTCTTTTCCAATGAATGAGTTCTTCACATCAAGTGGCCAAAGTATTGGGGTTTCAGCTTCAGCATCAGCCCTTCCAGTGAATATTCAGGATTGATTTCTTTTAGGATTGATTGGTTGGATCTCCTTGAATTCCAAGGGACTCTCAAGAGTTTCCTCCAACACCACAGTTCAAAAGCATCAATTCTTCATGGCTCAGCTCTATTTATAGTCCAACTCTCATATCCATACATGACTACTCGAAAAGCCATAGCTCTGACTAGATTGACCTTTGTTAGTAAAGTAATGTCACTGTTTTTTTAATATGCTGTCTAGATTGGTCATAGCTTTTCCTCCAAGGATCAAGCATCTTTTAGTTTCACGGCTACAGTCACCATCTACAGTGATTTGGGGGCCCACCCAAAATAAATAAGAGGTTAGACTGGTACAAAATGATTGGTATCAAAATTGTGAGAAAAGCAACACCTTGCATTTTTTGAGTCTTTAATGGAGCCCTAAACTCTGCTCTTCTCCATGGATGGAGTATTTTTCTGGTTAATATTCGGTCTGAAAGAGAGGAGTTTTTAGGGACTCACACTGGACCTTTGTTTCCATCGTGTTTCTCAATCTGCATGTCTGTAGTCAGGTAACTGACAGGCTCCAACTCTTAGTGAGTTTAAGATCTGCAACAGATTTAGAGTTA
>SJYC01097810.1:0-10402 GCA_006408675.1 Madoqua kirkii
TCCCATGGACAGAGGAGCCTGGTGGGCTACAGTCCATGGGATCACAAAGAGTCAGACCTGACTTAGCGACTCAACGACAACAACGACAATGGAATCAAGATCTTATAAATTACTATGGGAGGGAGGGAGTCATTGGGCAAGGCACTTCTGCTGGGGGCTTGGTGAACTTGAGAGACCATATGGTTTTCCTTAACTCAGAGGGGATTAGTCCTTGGAACCACTTCATGGCCTTTCCCCTAATTCCACATACATTAAAGCAAAATTCTTAGTTATGGTCCGCTTTCTATATTTTAAACAACTGTTCATTTATTTTTGTTGATTTATATTTTTGCTGCACTGGGGCTTTCTCTAGTTGTGATGTGTGGGGGCTACTCTTCAATGCAGTGCTGCGACTTCTTGTTGCAGTGGCTTTTCTTGTTGCTGAGCACAGGGTCTAGATGCTTGGACTTCAGTGGTTGTGGTGCACGGGCTTAGTTGCTCTGGGGCATGTGGAATCTTCCTGGGCCAAGGATTGAACTCGAGTTCCCTGCATTGGCAGGCAGATTCGCATCCACTGTACCACCAGGAAAGTCCTCTATAGTTCTTAATGCTAAGAAGAGAGTGTTCTGGAGGGCAGGCAGGAACATATACGCATCCTTGAAAAGAAATCTTTCCATGGTGATTAGTATATTGCTTTTCTAATTTATATATCAGTCCTTTCTAAGTTTGTAAATGCTGGTAAGATCCCCTGAGCTAGGATTCCCTAACAAAAATTCCCTGGGCTGCGATGACCAAGTTAAGTCTTGCCTAGGCATCAAGCCTGCATCCTTGACCGCTGTGTGAGGAATAGTTAGGACACTGTAAAAGTAAACCATACTTGAGGTGATCGTTACTTAGAAAAGGGTGGAAATAATAAGGTGGTGAGAAGTGGTCAGATTTGGCATACAGTTTGAAGAGAGAGCTGACCTGGTGGGTTTTTATTACTATTATTTTAGATTTATTTGGCTGTGCTGGATTTTAGTTGTGGCCAGCAAGATCTTCGATCTTTGTTGTTGCATGCATCTTTTAGTTTCAGCATGAAGGATCTAGTTCCCTGACGAGGGATCAAACCCAGGTCCCCTGCATTGGAAGCTTGAAGTCTTAACCGCTAGACAACCAGGGAAGTCCCAGGATGTATTATTATTGATAGATGAAGGAAAGAGGTATAAAGGATTACCCTGGGGTTTTGACCTGAGCAACTGGGCAAATGTTGATGTCTTTTCCTAAACAGGGAAAACTGGAAAAGCAGTATGCGAGTGGTAGGGAGAAAAGAGTTCTTTCTGGACAATTGAGTTTAAAATGTCTATATAGCATAAAAGATGGGCACCAAGGAGGCTTTGGGTATATGAATGCAGAGTCCAGGGATGAAGTTTGGACTGTATAAATGATGTCTGAGGTCTTGAGCCTGGAGGAGCTCACCTAGGGAATGAATGAGACATAAGAGAAATGAAGACCAAAGACTCACTTCTGGATGGCCCTGCAATATTTAGAAGTCAGGAAAAAGACCCAGGAAAAGCAACCAATAGATGAAAGAAAAATCAAAAAACCAAAAATCTCAGAAGTCATGTAAAGAAAACTTTTTAGGGAGAGAATGATCAACCAGGACAAATGCTGCCAAGATGTCATTTAAGATGAGGAATGAGGCTTGACTACTGGTTTGGCATAATGGCAGTCATTGGCGATCTCAACAATAGATGTTTCAGTGAAGTGGTATAGACAAAGCTCATTTACAGCAATTTAAGAAAAGAACTGGAGGTGAAGAAGTGAACAAAGTGGATATAACTCTTTTAGGAATTTTGCTATAGCAAAATGGGATGGTAGTTAGATGTGTAATGAAGTCAAAGGTAGGATATTTTTCCCCCTGAATTGGCAGACACATTAGTATGGCAGGTTATGTGCTGATCGATCAGAGTGAGAAACACTGACAGTTCAAGAGAAAGAGAAAGAGAAAATAATTGCAATAGCAACATTTTTGAGTAGGCAAGACAGCATCGGTCATCTGCCTCAGATCGGAGGGCACACTGATACTTTTTCTTTTGGCCGCACCACATGGCTTGAGGGATCTTAATTCCCTGACCAGGAATTGAATCCAGGGCCTAAAAAGTGAAAGCAGAGTCCTACCCACTGGACTGTCAGGGAATTTCCCTGACAACTACTTTTTAAAGTGATTGATGCCTCCTGATCCCCTGTATCTCGTTTAATCCTCTTGGTAGTCCAATATGTTGGTATTATTATTCTTATTTTAAAGTGGGGTAAATTGAGTGTTAGAGAGGCTTAGTGACTTGCTTAAAATAACAAAATAGTGAAGATAGGATTAAAAATGTTGGCTCAGGCTTCCCTGACACCTCAGTTGATAAAGAATCCACCTGCAGTGAGACCTTGGTTCTATCCTTGGTTTGGGAGGATCCACTGGAGAAGGGAAAGACTACTCACTCCAGTATTCTGGCCTGGAAAATTCCATGGACTGTATAGTACGGGGTTTCAAAGAATTGGACACGACTGAGTGACTTTCACTTTCAGAGAATTCTCCTGGTTAGGACTTCGTGCTTTCGTTGCCCTGGGTTTGCCTGATCAGTATACTAAAATCCCTTAAGCCAATCCCTTTTTTTTTGGAGAGGCCAAAAAAAAAAAAAAAAGCGGCTGATTTCAAAGAGCGTGCCTGTTTCACCAAGGTTGTTCGATCAGTGAATGAGAGTGTGCACAGAAATGTACTACTCGAGGAGTTGGATAGTAGGGGGAAGAATGGGAGGAAGAGATAGCAAGGGAGTTTGGAACTGATATGTAAACACTGCTATATTTAAAATGGATAAACAACAAGGACCTGCCGTATAGCACAAGGAACTCTGATCACTGTTATGCGGCAGCCTGGATGGGAGGGGAGTTTACAAAGGTATGACTGACTCCTTTTGCGGTTCACATGAAACTATCATTAACAACATTGTTAATCAGCTATACTCCAATATAAAATAAAAAGTTAAAATGGTAAAAAAAAAAAAAAAAAAAAAACAAAGAAGCTGGATAGTAGCTGTGGAGTTTCTGGAATGTCAGGCTGGGGAACAGGGAATCTCATAGCCCTGAACCTCCAACCTTGAGGCTACCCAACTGTATGGGTTGTGAATTAACCAGAATAAGTGTCGTTTATTTATTTATTTAATTTTTTACAAGTGTTGTTTAAGTGTAGTTGTGTTTAAATCCTTCCTGTACCCTTTGTGTGACCCTGGGCATATTTCCTTATTTATGAAATAGAGGGTTTTTTTTTTTTGCCTAACTGCACATCATGTGAAACTTCACTGACCGTGAATCCAAACCACGCCCCCTGCATTGAGTCTTAGCCACTGGGATATCAGAGAAATCCTAAAATATAGATTTTAATATCTACCTTGCTGATATGTTTTGGGATTAAATGAAACAATGGAAGTAAAATGTCTGACAGTACATAGTAGGGATTTGGTGAATGGTTGTGATTATTTTGGTATTCTCAATAGACTGTTTGCAGGCTAGGTGGGTGTGGTTTGCAACAGTCCCCTCCTCAACCAGTGAAGATGCTGAAATGCCCCCCCAGATCTGAGAAAGACAGCAGGACTCCTGAATGGAAAGGGACTCTGCAGAAGAGTTGCACTCTCTGTCTCTTTATCTCTCTCTCACACTCACACACCTGTGTGCACACATATTCATGTAGAGCTCCAGCTGTACTTATATCAGGGCAGAGGTACACAGGCACAAAGATCAATGCTTCAGTTCAGTGGCAGAAATGAGGCTGCAGCCAACTGATAGTATTGGTCTGGGACTGGAAAAGGGTGGGGAAGAGGAATCACACTCACACACCTGTGTGCACACATATTCATGTAGAGCTCCAGCTGTACTTATATCAGGGCAGAGGTACACAGGCACAAAGATCAATGCTTCAGTTCAGTGGCAGAAATGAGGCTGCAGCCAACTGATAGTATTGGTCTGGGACTGGAAAAGGGTGGGGAAGAGGAGTAAGTACTGTGGGCAGGCCTGGCAAGGCAAGAGCAGAACCACGGCAGGAAGCAGACAGTCTAAGTCATATGGCAATTCGGATTTCCCCTGTCAACTTCACTTCCCAATTTTACATCCTTCCATTGCAAATGTCTACCACAGAGGCCACTCCGTGCTAAAAGTGGGTAGAAGTGATTGATTTATTCATTGACAAGCATTTAATGATACCTACCATGTGCCAGGAATTTTCTGAAAGACTGAATAGTTGTTGGTTGGGGAGACTTCCCTACTGATTCAGTGGCTAAGACTCTGAGCTCCCAATGTAGGGGGCCTGGGTTCTTTCCCTAGTCAGGGAACTAGATCCCACATGCTGCAACTGAGAGTTCACATGCTGCAACTAAAGATCATGCATACTGCAACGAAGATCGAAGATCCTCTGTGCCACAACCAAAAAATCCAGAGCGGCCAAATGGGTATATAAGTAAATAAAGTATTTTTACAGCGGTAGTTGTTGGTCAGGGAGCTAAAGGGAGCTGGAGAAGGACAGTCTGGACAGAGAAACTAACATGTGTTAAGTTGCGGTGGGGTGAAGTAGGATGTTAATTCCATGAACTACATGTGATTTGATAAAAAGAAAGCATAGAGTTCCAGAGATGAAACTGGAGAGGTAAGATGGGACCAGTTCATAAAGAGCCTTAATTACCACACTAAAATATCTGGATAACTGACTAACCATTTGGAAAAAAAGATAAAGTTTAGACTCTTACCTTGTACTAGACACAAAAATAAATTTCAGAAGGTTTAAAAGTTTGAATATGGGAATTCCCTGGTGGTCCAGTGGTTAGGACTTGGTACCTTCAAGCTTTCAATGCAGGGATCAGGGTTTGATCCCTGGTCAGGGAACGAAGATCCCTCAAGCTGCACAGCACAGCCAAAAACAAATAAATAACCAAAAAAAAAGGCTTGAATATAGAATAAAAACATCTTTAAAATACTAAAGGAAGAAATAGGAGAATATTTGCATTATCTTGGGGGTGGGAAAAGCTTTCCTTAACTTTAAAACCAAAGTTAGAAAGTATAAAGGAAAATGTTGACAGTTTTCACAGATAAAAGTGAAAATTGCAGCAAAAGACAGCATAAACAAAAAGACAAATGACAGTAAGAAGAGTCTGCACCATTTAATGGTTGAAGGGTTCAAGTATTACTTTATAAAAAACTAATAGAAAATAAATTAAGAATATTTTGATAAAAATAGACAAAATTCTTAACAGGGTGGTTCCCAATAGAAGAAAGAAAAATGGCTATAAAAAGATTATTTAAATACACTAGCAATGAAAGAAATACAGATTACTTTCCCTGTCAGATTGAAAAAATTAAAAAGATTGGGACTTCCCTGGCGGCACAGTGGATAAGAATCCGCCTGCCAATGCACCGGACACAGATTTGATCCCTGGTCTGGGAAGATGCTACTTGCCTCGGGGCGACACCCTATGTGCTACAACTACTGACGGCCATGTGCCTAGAGCCTGTGCTTCAAACAAGAGAAGCCATAGCAAGAAGAAGCTTGTGTATCACAACAAAGAGTAGCCTGTGCTCACCGCAACTAAAGAAAACCCTTGTGCGCAACAAAGGACCCAGCTCAGTTCAGTCTTTCAGTCGTGTCCAGCTCTTTGCGACCCCATGAATCGCAGGACGCCAAGCCTCCCTGTCCATCACCAACTCCCCGAGTTAACTCAGACTCAATTTTATCACTGAGCCACCAGGGAAGTCCCTGGAGGCTGAAGGTGTCCTCCAAAGCAAATTTCTTTGAAGTGTTATGCTCTGTCTTTGAAAATCATGTAAAATATTTCTTGTATCCATACAGTTTCACGCTCATTTTAATATAAAAGCAATGTTTTCATTTCTTACCACTTACTAACATTGTTGCCCCATCCATAATGTTGTAAAGAAATTTCTACTCCAGGGTCCCAGCACTGATTCATGTTCTCAGGTCATACGTGTACCCTGGTAGGGGGCTTCCCTGGTGACTCCTATAAAGAATCTACCCGCAATGTGGGAGACCCAGGTTCGATCTCTGGATTGGTAAGATCCCCTGGAGGGAGGGCATGGCAACCCACTCCAGTATTCTTGCCTGGAGAATTCCATGGACAGAGGAGCCGGTGGGTTTAGTCTATGGGATCACAACGAGTTGGACACGACTGAGTGATTATCACTTTTACTTTTCACTTTTCAGGGCATTTGAACATCACTGGCTTAACAGAAGCACTCAGACACTCTGACATCTGATTGTTACCAAATTGTTCAAGTTATCCAACCTCAGATTTTCTCAGCTGTTAAAAAGTAGTAAAAACCCCTGGTTTACTCTCCAACCTGTGCTTTACTCTGCTGCTGGAAAGATCAGAAGAGTCAATAGAATATTATTATTATTAAATAACTGATTTCTTCAACACTCAGTGCTTAGGTCAGGGTAGAAATATGAATGGTTCCATTTTTCTCCAATTACTGCTTTTAACTATGCAACATTGAGTTTCCTTCTCCCATCCCTTCAAGACAGCTTAGTCAGACCCCACAGCCTTCTGATCATTCAGCTATTAAAATATCAGTTTAGTTCAACTTATTCCAGTTTAAAACTTCACCTTATACATACGTTTGGAATCTCATTGGCTCCCAACCTCCCCACTCCACTGAAGCTTGCACTTAAGTAATTTAGAGTGGGAAAGGAATGGGATCAGCTGTCTTACACCCTCACCTCTCTTTCTTTTGGGAGCCCTTCTCCTCCAAAGAATTGGGTTCAAGATGGAGAAAGATTGCAAGTACCAGATGTCAGTCTTCCCTTGCCTGTTGTTCTTTCTCAGTTCAAGATCCATCTATCTCTGAGGCCTTCTGAGTAGCTCCCAGCTAAATGCTGAGTCTCTCCTGGGATATGTATGTGAGTTTTCCAGGGGTGACGTTGGTGGGAGTGATGTGGGGGGCTTTCCAGTGCACTATATTCTCTTCTGGGAGATCAGCCTGACTTGGCCACTTTTGACTCCTGCTCAAATGCTTCTGAAAGCAGATCCATTCCCACCTCAGATTCTAGACCCCACAGCCTCTGGTGGTTGCAGCCTCTTCACTTTGTGGCGTCTCTTCGTGGACACCAAATAGCTCCATCAAAGTGACCTACCACCATATTCACCTCAACCATGGGAATCTCCCTCTCCATTGTTACTGCAACAAAATCTGAATCTCTCCCCTTTCTCCATGTCTCTCATATATACACACAGAGTCTCTCTCTCCTTCCAACTCAAGTATCCACAATGAGCTTTGACCAGCAAGTCTGTCCATGTCTCTGAGAAATTCCTTCGGATTCACCGCCTTTTACTTGTCTTGGGATGAGGCGGGCAGGGGTGTGCGTGTGTGTGGGTATTTCCACTCTCTACAGTGGTAAGAATGTCGCTTATCACTCATTCCTCCTCGGCCCACCATCTTGAATATACTGTTAGCTGGGAGCTGGACTGAGGGTAGTGGGTAGCAAAGTTGTTGTAGTCACGTCTTACAAAACCTAAGAGAGGGGTGTGGACCTGAGTTGTCCAAGGTGCTCTTCAGAAAGATGGACAGATGACACCTCTTTGCCATCCTTTGGTTCATGGATGTCAACTCCATGGCAACAAGTGAAATCCCCACGCAACATCCTGTTACCTTGTTATGCTCATTACTGCTTGGGAAAAGTACTCATTTATGCACATACAAAGTATTACATTGGCAACAGGAACACATGCAACAATTCCGGAGGGACAGTACAGTGATTTATGCGGAATCACATGGGATAACAATTTTTTGTACCATTTGTGGTATGACAAAGTTTGCTAGCTGCTGGCTGGGGAAGCTGTTTGTGTTATGGCTTAGGGATACATGTGAGAAGCAAGCTTCTGTTTTCTTTGAATCCAGGCCATGTGTTTAGAAACTTTCTCTTAATTCAAGGGTGGGGGGCTGTAATTATTGGTATGTAATTTGTTGTTGGTTCACTATAACACAGTGAGGTAGAGAATAGTTTTATCCCCTTCAGGTCTACTTGTAATAGCTGCAAAAAATAGAACTCTTCTGCCAGGAATTTCTTGCAGCACAGAAGACTCTGTGTTACTAGTTAGTAGAGTCAGACTTCCCTGGGCCAATCACCCAGAAGCCTGGGGAATTTTGCCACCAGACAGCTGAGTAGGCTGGCACAAGCTCCTCCTCCAGTATTGGCTTCAGTGTTTCAAAAGGGAGCTTTTTAGAAGGAAAGAAATATCAACATACATCAGACATTACATAATAGGTGAAGCAAAGTCCAAAAATGTCATGTACTGCTTCTCAGTGTCACAGTGTTCCCGTGGCAGGTCTTTCATCCCAGAGTCTACCATCTGTTCTGTGCTCCAGTGTTAAAAGGGACCCCTTAAAGTCAGCTGCCCCTAGTACGTGGGCGCTCTACAGATAGTGTAGTCTTTCCAAAAATGCCGCAAGACAGCAGCATTTTTGTTGGCCTGCAGCCCTTCCCAAGAGCTCCAGAAGTGTCTCCAACTCTTCTGGTCTCTCTGGAGTAGGGGGAAGGTTCCCACCCTTTACACTTCGCTCCACAGAGAGCCGCTGTGGCAACATACCGTGACTCAGTGGCTCAAAGCTCACCCCAGCCTACAGTAACCCCATGAAACTCATTCCACATAGGAGGGAGTGCCGGACATGTTCCCAGCTGCAAAGGATCCCTAGTGGGTAAGAACCCACCTACCAATGCAGGAGATGCAAGAGATGAGGGTTCTATCCCTGGGGTTGGAAAGATCCCCTGGAGGAGGGCATGGTAACCCACTCTAGTATTCTTGCCTGGAGAATCCCCTGGACAAAGGAACCTGGCGGGCTATGGTCCATGGGGTCACAGAACTGGACATGACAGGAGGAACTTAGCAAGCACGTACACACACAAGAAATATTGCTTTCCTTTAGACTAACTTCAGTTCGAAGTTCCTTCCAATAGGCAGAAATTCAGTCTCAGTTATCATTGTAGTTCCCCTCACAGAGTGTTGTGCAAAGGTTCTAGGGTGCTAACATTGAGCAAAGATTGGCCTTGGAAGTTTTTGCCCTTGCTGGTCTCTGTTCAGCTGTCTATCTGCCCAGGCTCCATGGTTCAGGGGCAGAAGTTGGGAGGACCACACGCCCAAGGGGTGGTGGCCAGGAGGAGATGCCCCATGCCCAAGGCCAGGGGCAGTGGCCAGGAGGAGCACCCCCACGTCCAAGGAACAGTGGCTGAGCAGGCGCCAGAGGGCCTAGATGAGCTATTCCATGTTCAAGGAGGCATGGCGGTGAGGAGATACCCCTCGTCCAAGGTAAGGAGCAGCAGCTGTGCTTTGCTAGAACAGCCCTGAAGAGATAGCCCACGTCCAAGGTAAGAGAAACCCAAGTAAGACGGTAGGTGTTGCAAGAGGGCAGACACCCTGGAACCATAATCACAGAAAACTAGTCAATCTAATCACACTAGGACCACAGCCTTGTTTAAATCAATGAAACTAAGCCATGCCCGCAGGGCAACCTAAGATGGGCAGGTCATGGTGGAGAGGTCTGACAGAATGTGGTCCACTGGAGAAGGGAATGGCAAACCACTTCAGTATTCTAGCCTTGAGAACCCCATGAATAGTATGAAAAGGCAAAATGATAGGATACTGAAAGAGGAACTCCCCAGGTCAGTAGGTACCCAGTATGCTACTGGAGATCAGTGGAGAAATGACTCCAGAAAGAATGAAGGGATGGAGCCAAAGCAAAAACAGTACCCAGCTGTGGATGTCACTGGTGATAGAAGCAAGATCCGATGCTGTAAAGAGCAATATTGCATAGGAACCTGGAATGTCAGGTCCATGAATCAAGGCAAATTGGAAGTGGTCAAACAGGAGATGGCAAGAGTGAATGTTGACATTCTAGGAATCAGTGAACTCAAATGGACTGGAATGGGTGAATTTAACTCAGATGACCATTATATCTACTACTGGGGACAGGAATCCCTCAGAAGAAATGGAGTAGCCATTGTGGTCAACAAAAGAGTCCGAAATGCAGTACTTGGATACAATCTCAAAAACAACAGAATGATCTCTGTTCGTTACCAAGGCAAACCATTCGATAACACAGTAATCCATAGCTATGCCCCAACCAGTAACACTGAAGAAGCTGAAGTTGAATAGTTCTATGAAGACATACAAGACCTTTTAGAACTAGCACTCAAAAAAGATGTCTTTTTCATTATAGGGGACTGGAATGCAAAAGTAGGAAGTCCAGGAACATCTGGAGTAACAGGCAAATTTGGCCTTGGAATATGGAAGGAAGCAGGGCAAAGACTAATAGAGTTTTGCCAAGAAAATGCACTGGTCATAGCAAACACCCTCTTCCAACAACACAAGAGAAGACTCTACACATGGACATCACCAGA
>SJYC01097812.1:0-81300 GCA_006408675.1 Madoqua kirkii
CATGAGGTGGCCACAGTATTGGAGTTTCAGCTTTAACATCAGTCTTCCCAATGAATACCCAGGACTGAGCTCCTTTAGAATGGATTGGATGGATCTCCTTGCAGTCCAAGGGACTCTCAAGAGTCTTCTGCAATACCACACTTCAAAAGCATCAGTTCATTGGTGCTCAGCTTTCTTCACAGTCCAACTCTCACATCCATACATGACTACTGGATAAACCATAGCCTTGACTAGATGGACCTTAGTTGGCAAAGTAATGTCTCTGCTTTTCAATATGCTATCTAGGTTGGTCATAACTTTCCTTCCAAGGAGTAAGCATCTTTTAATTTCATGGCTGCAACCACCATCTGCAGTGATTTTGGAGCCCGCTAAAATAAAATCTGACACTGTTTCCACTGTTTTCCCATCTATTTCCCATGAAGTGATGGAGCCAGTTGCCATGATCTTAGTTTTCTGAATGTTCAGCTTTAAGCCAACTTTTTCACACTCCTTTTTCACTTTCATCAAGAGGCTTTTCAGTTCCTCTTCACTTTCTGCCATAAGGGTGATATCATCTGCATATCTGAGGTTATTGATATTTCTCCCGGCAGTCTTGCTTCCAGCTTGTGCTTCTTCCAGTCCAGCATTTCTCATGATGTACTCTGCATATAAGTTAAATAAGCAGGGTGACAATATACAGCGTTGACGTACTCCTTTCCTGATTTGGAACCAATCTGTTGTTCCATGCCCAGTTCTAAATGTTGCTTCCTGACCTGCATATAGGTTTCTGAAGTGGCAGGTCAGGTGGTCTGGTATTTCCATCTCTCTCAGAATTTTCCACAGTTTATTGTGATCCACACAGTCTAAGGCTTTGGCATAGTCAAGAAAGCAGAAATAGATGTTTTTCTGGAACTTTCTTGCTTTTTCAATGATCCAGCAGATGCTGGCCATTTGATCTCTGGCTCCTCTGCCTTTTCTAAAACCAGCTTGAACATCTGGAAATTCACAGTTCATGTATTGCTGAAGCCTGACTTGGAGGATTTTGAGTATTACTTTACTAGTGTTTGAGATGGGTGCAACTGTCTGGTAGTTTAAGCAATCTTTGGCATTGCCTTTTTTGGGGATTAGAATGAAAACTGACCTTTTCCAGTCCTGTGGCCACTGCTGAGTGCAGCACTTTCACAGCACCATCTTTCAAGATTTGAAGTAGCTCAACTGGAATTCCATCACCTCCAATTGAGGCTACCCAATATCAAGATTTATCATCAAGCTACAGTAATGAAGATGTCCTGATATTGGATAAAGAATAGAATAGATCATGGGACAGAATAGAGGACCTAGAAATAGACTCACATAAATATGCTCAACTGATATTTGATGAAGGTGCAAGTTAATGTTTCTCAGTCTTGTCCAGCTCTTTGAAATCCCATGAACTATACAGTCCATAGCACTCTCTAGGCCAGAATACTGGAGTGGGTGGCCTTTCCCTTCCCCAGGGGATCTTCCCAACCCAGGATTGAACCCAGATCTTCTGCATTGCAGGCAGATTCTCTACCAGCTGAGCCAAAAGGGAAGCCCAGGAATATTGGAGTGGGTAGCCTATTCTTTCTCTAGCATATCTTCCTGACCCAGGAATCGAACTGGGTTGTCCTGCATTGCAGGTGGATTCTTTACCAACTGAGCCATCAGGGAAGCCCAAAGACAATGTGAAAGTGCAACAAAAGGTGCTGAAAAAACTAGACCTTCACATATAAAAAAAGCCAATCTAGATACAGAACTTACATCCTTTACAAAAATTAACTGAAAATGAATTACAGGCCTATATGCAAAACACAAGACACAAGATAACATAGGAGAAAACCTAGGTGGACTTGGATATGGTGATGACTTTTCAAATATAACATCAAAGGTATATCTATGAAAGAAAGAATTGATAAACTGAATTTTATTAAACTTAAAAATTTCTGTTCTGCTAAAGGCAATGTCATGAGAATGAGAAACAAGACACATTTTCAAAAGACACATCTGATAAAGGAGTGACAGCCAAAATATACTAGGAACATTATAGTTTCAACAGTAAGAAAAAAAAAAACTCTGAAAAAAAAAAGGTCAAAGACCTTACTTGAAACCTCAGTTGAAGATCTATGGATGACAATGAGCATATGAAAAGATGCTGAACATCACATGTCATTAGGGAAATGCAAAGTAAAGTGAGATACTACTACACACCTATTAGAAAAGCCAAAATCTGGAATACTGATAACTCCAAATGTTGACAAGAATGTGAAGCAAGAGGAACTCTCACTCATTCCTGGTGGGAATGCAAAATGGTACAGCCACTTTGGAAGACAATCCAGTATTTTCTCACACACACAATAAAAAACCCAAAACATACTCTTATTATGTGATTCAGGAACCATGCTCCTTAAAATTTATCCAAAGGATTTGAAAACTTATGTCTCCACAAAAACCTGTACATGGATTTTATAGCAATCTTATCCATAATTGTTAAAACTTTAAAGTAACCAAGATACCCTTCAATAGATGAATAGAAAAATGAATAAACTCTGGAACATCAGGCAATGGAATATTATTCAACACTAAAATTAACTATCAAGCCATGGAAAGACATAGAGGAACCTTAAATGCAAATTACTAAATGAAAGAAGCCAATCTGAAAAGGCCACACGCTATATAATTCCGACTATATGACATTCTGGGAAAGATAGAACGGTGGAGACAAAAACAAGATCCGTAGTTGCAGAGTTTGGTAGGATGATGAGTAAGTGGGGCACAGAAATATTTTAGGGCAATGAAAATACTCTTTATTTGCCATACAGGCCTTGGTGGCTCAGAGGGTAAAGCATCTGCCTGTGATGCGAAAGACCCAGATTCAATCCCTAGGTTGGGAAGATCCCCTGGAGAAGGAAATGGCAACCCAGTCCATATTCTTGCCTGGAGAATCCCATAGACAGAGGAGCCTGGTGGGCTACAGTCCATGGGGTCGCAAAGAGTCAGACATGACTGAGCGACTACACACTTACCATAAGGGGGATATATATTGTCATACATTCATCTAAACCCAAAGAATGTTCAATACCAAGAGTGAAACCTAGAAAGACTATAGACTTTGGGTGATTATGATGCATAAAGGTAGATTCATTAGTTGTTAGGTGACATCAATTGTACAGCTCTGGTAGGTGGTGGTGATAATGGGAGAGGCTCTCCATGTGAGTGAGTGGGGGGTATATGGGAAATTTCTTTACGTTTTTTCTAATTTTGCAGTCAACTTAAAACTACTCTAAAAATGATATCTTGAAAAATAACTTAAGATGCATTTCAATGAAATAAAATATAAAGTGAAAAAAGTAAAAATGAAAGAAAGAAAGAAAAAAGAAACTGTACTAATACATGTCCTTGTCAAATTGCCCAAAAACACTGACATGGAGAAAATCTTATGAGGAGCTAGAAAAAAAGACACATCATGTATAGAAGAGAAAAGAAAACCAGATTTCCCACCATAGAATAATGCAATCAAAGAAGCAGTGCAGCAACATCTTAATAATACTGAAAGAAAACAGCTGTCAATCTAGAATTTATACCCAGAAAAAAATATCTTTCACAAATACAACCAAACAAAGTTTGAAAACTCCTTCTTTGTCGTCTCTGAGTCTTCTTTCCTCTACTCTCCTATTTCTCAGACTCTGTCAAATTGCATGTGAAAATAACTATCTGGATATTTCACTTCCTGCATTTACTCAGCAATGTACAACCTAGAAGTACTTTCAGAGCAATCATCCCTCAGAACATTGGGTGGATACTAATTTTTTTTTTTTTTTGCATAACTGAAATAGCCTATTACTGTCATTCTTCTCCAGACTAAGGGAGAGTATGCTCTAAAGGCAAATCCAGGTTCCATTTAAGAAGCTGGCAAGTGTTTTAATTTTAAACTGGAGGTCTTAGATTCAAAAGCAAGTTTTCTTTTTTTTTCTTCTTAAGCAGACCCCTTGGTTTGCTTGCCCACTGTGCTATCCTTTATCTTCCTTTCCATTGTGTTTTGCCACCATTGCAGAGTGTCTCTCCATCCATTTCTATGTCCAGTTTCTATGATCAGACATCATGTTCTAGCATTTGGTTTCCTACTACCATGTTTTTGCCTACTTTTAGATTATTAATTCACATGGACTTGTCTTTATGTAGTTCTTAAATTCTCAAAGTTTTTTAAGTTATAAGGGAGAGAGTATGCTTCATAAGCTGAAAAGTAAAAGCATCCCCCAGCATTTCTTTCTATACCTGTGGAATCGGGCAAGATAGATTCCAAGAGACATCTGTCTGTTTTCCTTAATTACTTCAATTGCTTGTAATGAATGCACTTATTTTGTAATACCAAAGATTACATATCATTCTGCAAAAACTCAAGGTAGCATTTTGTGTGTGTGCTCAATCCTGTCTGACTGTGTGGGACTGCATGGGCTTTGGTTCACAAGGCTCCTCCATCCATGGGATTTCCCAGGCAAGGATAATGGAATGAGTTGCCATTTTCATCTCAAGGGGATCTTCTTGGCCCAGGGATTGAACTCATGTCTCCCTTATCTCCTGTATTGGCAGGCAGATTCTTTACTACTAAACCACCTGAGAAGCCTAAGATAGCATTAAAATTTCTTAGTATAAATGCATGAGATTTGTCCTTTTTTCTCTTTCTATCTGTTATTTATTTATGTGTTTTCTTTTTCTTTTCAATAATGTCATGGTTTTGAGGCAGGAAATTTCTAAGCTCATTGAAATTTGGCTTTCCATTTATTTTCTCTGCTTTGATGAGGGCTGCTAACTTCTGGAAATGAACTCTGTGCTTTCATCTCACAGATTCACTTCTAATGCCAAGTCTCATTTTTGTCTTCTCTCTTTGCTTCTCAAGCTTCAGATTGGCAGCATAATGGTGTGTGCAATGCTCTTTTTATGTTGAAAGCAAATGACTAGAGGCAACTTGTAGCACTTTATTCAAATTAACCAACATATTGTGAAGGCAGGAATGCTCAAGGCACAGATTTTCACTATGAATTTCATATTAGACAACTGTGGATTAATCATTAGCTGCTAGTTGGTAAGTAACATCTGTTTGTGAACATTAGATTATAATTAACCAGAAGTTAACTGAATACAATTTTATATTTTATTTAGAAGATAGAGAAAAAATAATCCATACCTTACTTTTCATTATGTTACATTTATGTTTTTATCTGTCTTATGTATCTGTGAACTTTCTGATATGCTCAGTGCCCTGCACAATGCCTGGCAAATTGTTTTTTTTGTTGCTGTCTTGTCTGACTCTCTTGTGACCCCATAAACTGTAGCCTGCCAGGTTCCTCTGTCCATAGGATTTTCCAGGCAGTAATACTGAAGTGGTTTACCATTTCCTTTTCCAGGTGATCCTCCCAGCCCAAGGGTCGAACTTGCATCACCTGTATTGCACAAGGCCTCTTTACCTGCTGAGCCACCGGGGAAGCCCACAAACAGTAGAAAAAAGTGAAAGTGATATTTGTTGGATGAAAAATAACAGGCAAGACCATAAGAACTTGGGGCAAGGACATTTTTTTCAAAATTTCAGATTTTCTTATCACAAAACAATTTTATAATCAGCATGCTGGGATCCCAGCCCTTGGCAGAGCAAATTCCTGTCCAGAATGATGTAACAGGGAGAAGTTTTAAGACTTATTCTCTGGTAAATTTTAAACATTAAAAATATATGGTTGACTATAGCCACCATGCTGTACATTACATTATTTTGTAACTGGAAAAATTTGTACATTTTGACTCCAGCACCTATTTTGCCCACCTCCAACACCCATACTTCTGGTCACCATTATTCTTTTCTGAGTTTTTTTTCTCTTTTATTTGTTATTTATTTATTATTTTAAAGTTCACATATAAGTGAAATCATACAGTATTTGTCTTTCTCTGTCTGACTTCTTTTACTTATCATGATACCGTGAAAGTCTGTTATATCATCACAAAAGGCAAGATTTCATTCTTTTTTGTGGCTGAGTAGTATTCCTTTGTGTATATATACCACATATTCTTTGGGCTTCCCTGGTAGCTCAGCTGGTAAAGAATTCACCTGCAATGTAGGAGACCCTGGTGTGATTCCTGGGTCATAAGATCTCCTGGAGAAGGGATAGGTTATTCACTGCAGTATTTTTGAGCTTCTCTGGTGACTTAGATGGTAAAGAATTTGTCTGCAGTGTGGGAGACCTATGTTAGATCTCTGCGTTAGGAAGATCCCTTTGAGGAGGGAATAGCAACACACTCCAGTATTCTTTCCTGAAGAATCCCTATGGACAGAGGAGCCTGGCTGGCTGCAGTCCATTTGGTCTCAAAGAGTTGGACAAAACTGCATTACTAAACACAGCACACACCACATATTCTTTATTCATTCATCCATTGATATACACTTAGGTTGTTTTCATATCTTCTGTATTATGAGAAATGCTGCTATGAACATAGGGGTGCATACATCATTTAAAGTTTTTGTGTTTTCACTTTCTGGATAAATTCCCAGAAGTGGAATTTCTGAATAATTTGGTAGTTCTATTTTTTCCCCTTTGGATGAACTTCCTAATGTTTTCCATTGCATCTGCACTGATTCATATTTTCATCAGCAATGCATGAGGATTCCCTTTTCTCCACACTTTTGCCAATACATATTTCCAGTTTTTTTGATACTAGCCATTCCAACAGGTGTAAGGGGATATTGTGTTTTGTTTTTTTTTTTTGCCTTTCCTTGATGATTAATTATGATAGCATCTTCTCTTGTTCCTTTTGGCCATATGTATGTCTTTGGAAAGACTCTGATGCTGGGAGGGATTGGGGGCAGGAGGAGAAGGGGATGACAGAGGATGAGGTGGCTGGATGGCATCACTGACTCGATGGACGTGAGTCTGAGTGAACTCCGAGAATTGGTGATGGACAGAGAGGCCTGGTGTGCTGCGATTCATGGGGTTGCAGAGTCAGACATGACTGAGTGACTGAACTGAACTGAGCTGAACTGAACTGATGTCTTTGGAAAAATGTCTATTTAGATTTTCTATATATTTTTAATAGGATTATCTATTTATTTGTTTACTAGTGACTGGATATTTGATAAGTGACTAGTCCCTTATCAAATATTTTATTTGTAAATGTTTTCTCTCATTCAGTTAATTGCTGTTTCACTTGGTTTTTCTGCTGCATAGCTTGGATGTAGTCCCACATGTTTTCTTTTGCTTTAGGAGTATGATTAAAAAAATTATTGTCAAGACTGACATCAAGGAACTTATTCCTTATGTTTTCTTCTAGGAATTTTATGGCTTCAGTTCTTACACTCAAGTCTTTAATTGAGTCTTCAATAACATTTTGGGGTATGTTTGTGTATGGTATAAGGTAATAGTCTAATTTCACTTTTTCACATGTGACTATTTTCCCAACACCATTTTTTGAAGAGAATGTTGTTTTCCCATTGTATGTTCTTGGTTTCTTTGTTGTTAATTGACTATGTCTTTGTGGGCTTATTTCTAGGTTGTCAATTCTGCTCTATTAATCTATTTGTCTCTCTGTATCGTGCTTTGTTTATTACAGCTTTGTGACATAGTTTGACATCAGGAAGCATGGTGCCTCCAGCTTTCTTCTTCTTTCTCAATATTACTTTAGGTATTCAGGGTTTTCTGTGGCTAAATATAAAATCTAGGGTAATTGGTTCTATTTCTGTGGGGGAAAAAAAGCCATTGGAATTTTGGCAGAGATTGCATTATATTTGTAAATTGCTTTGGATAACACGGACATTATAATGATAATAAATATTCTAATCCATGTGCATAGTGTATCTTTCCATTTATTTGTGTCTTCTTTAATTTCTTTCATCAATGTCTTATAGTTTTCTTTATAATGCAACTATAAATGAGATTGTCTCCTTAATTTTTTTTCTGGTAGCTTGTGGTTAGTGCATAAAAAACAGTAAAAATTTGAGTATTGATTTTATACCCTGCAGATTTACTAAATTCCTTTTTTAGTCCTAACAGTTTCCCGCCGTGCCCCCCCTCCCCCTGCCAAGAGTCTTTAGGGTATTCCATATATAAAATCATGTCATCCACAAATAGTGACAGTTTTACTTCTTTCCTCCCAATTTTGATGATTTTATCCCTTTTTCTCATCTGATTGCCTTAGTTAGGATTCCCAGTACTATGTTGAATAAAAGTGGCAAAAGGGGGCATTCTTGTTTTGTTTCTGATCTTAGAAAAATAACCTTCACCTCTTCTTGTGGAGTATGTTGTTAGAACAATGAGCTTGACATACATGGCTTTTATTGTTTTGAGGTACATTGCTTTGATATCCACGTTGTTGAGAGTTTTTTTTTTTAATCATAAATGGATGTTGAATTTTGTTAAATGCTTTTTCTACACCTATTGAGATAATTATATGAGTCACATCATTCATTTAGTTAATGTAAGGTATCACATCAATTGATTTGTAGATATTAAATTGTCCTTGCATCTATGGAATAAGGATTTTCTGTGGCTAATATGATATATGATTTTTAATGTATTGTTTAGTTCAATTTGCTAATATTTTGTTTAAGATTTTGTACTTATGTTCATCAGGGATATTAGCTTATAATTTTCTTTCTGTAATGTCCTTGACAGGTTTTTGTATCAAGGTAATGTTAGCCTCGGAGAAGGCAATGGTACTCCACTCCCTGGTATAATGACTTTGAAAGCAGTACCTCCTCTTTAATTTTTTAGAGAGTAGGAGAAATGTATAAAATCTTCTTTGAAAGCTTGGTAGAATTTTCCAGTGAAGCCATCTGGTCCTGGATTTCTGTTTCTTGGGAGGTTTCATTATTGATTGAACCTCTTTACTAGTAATCCATCTATTCATATTTTCTTCATCACACAGTACTGGCAGGTTGTATTTTTCTGGGAATTTATCTGTTTCTTCCAGGTTATCCAATTTATTGGCACAAATTGTTCACAGTAATATTTTGTGATTCTCTGTGGTATTAGTTCTACCTTCTCTTTCATTTCTGGTTTTATTTATTTGAAGAGTCTTTCTGTTTTTCTTGATAAATCTAGCTAAAAGTTTGTCAGTTTTGTTTATCTGCTCAAAGGACCAGCTCTTAGTTGTTTCATTCTTTTCTATTGTCTTCTTTCTCTTTGATTTCTGCCCTGACATCTTTTATTTCATTTTTTTTTCTTTAGCTTGGGGCTTTATTTGTTCTCTTTTTCTAGTTCCTTTGGGTGTAAAATTACAGTGTTATTTGGGATTTTTCTTAATTTTTGAGTTTGGCCTTTATTGTTATGAACTTCCCTCGTAAAATTACTTTGGCTGCATCCCATAGATCTTAGTATGTTGTATTGACAGTTTCATTTTTCTCTACATATTTTTAAAATTTGTCTTTTGATTTTTTTGTTGACTTCTTAGTTTATTATTAGCATGTTGCTTAATCTTTACATATTTGTGATACTTCCAGTTTTCTTCTTGTAATTGAGCTCTGTTTTTCTACCTCTGTAGTTGGAAAAGATGCTTGATGTGATTTCCTTCTCCTTAAATTGCCTGAGAATTGTTTTGTGGCCTAACATATAGTCTATTTTGAAGACTTTTTCATAGGCACTTGAGAAATACATGCATTCCACTGCTTAGATGGAATGTTTTCTGTATGCTATTTATCTGGTGCAATGTTTCATTTAAGATCAGTGCTTGCTTATTGATTTTACCTGTGGATGATTAAAAAGCATGATGTGGATGATCATTGATGTAATGGGTATTTAAGTCCTATACAATTATTGTATTGCTGTCAGTTTTCCCTTTTAGGTCTATTAATTTTGCCTTATGTGTCTAGGTGCCATTATGTTGGGTGCAGAATGTTTACAATGTCACGTCTTCCTGTTGTTTTTACCCTTTTGTTCACGGAACATATTTTTTTCTGTCCCTTTATTTTCAGTCTGTGTATTTCTTTACATCTGAATCGAGTCTCTTATAGGCAGCATATAGATGGGTCTTTCTAAAAGTTTTATTCAGCCACTCTATTTAGTCGTTATTTATATGCTTTAGTTCAGTTCAGTCACTCAGTCATGTCTGACTCTTTGCAACCCCATGAACTGCAGCACGCCAGGCCTCCCTGTCTATTACCAACTCCCAGAGTCCACCCAAACCCATGTCCATTGAGTTGCTGATGCCATCCAACTATTTCATCCTTTGTCATCTCCTTCTCCTCTCACCTTCAATCTTTCCCAGCATCAAGGTCTTTTTGATGAGTCAGTTCTTCGCATCAGGTGGCCAAATTATTGGAGTTTCAGCTTCAACATCAATCCTTCCAACGAACACTCAGGACTGATCTCCTTTAGGATGGACTGGTTGGATTTCCTTGAAGTCCAAGGGTCTCTCAAGAGTCTTCCCCAACACCACAGTTCAAAAGCATCAATTCTTCAGTGCTCAGCTGTATTTATAGTCCAACTCTCTCATCCGCACATGACTACTGGAAAAACCATAGCCTTGACTAGACAGACCTTTGTTGGCAAAGTAATGTCTCTGCTTTTTAATATGCTGTCCAAGTTGGTCATAACTTTCCTTCCAAGGAGCAAGAGTTTTTTAATTTCATGGCTGCAATCACCATCTGCAGTGATTTTGTAGCCCAGAAAAATAAAGTCAGCCACTGTTTCCCCATCTATTTGCCATGAAGTGATTATTAACATTTTATTAATTGTAAATAAATTGACATTTATTAATGTCAGTATTCTTCTCTTGCTTTCTTCCCTTGTAGTTTGATACTTTTTTTAGTGTTATGTTTAGATTCTTTCCTCTTTTTATTTTTTATAATTATTACAAGTTTCTGCCTTATGGTTATCATGAAACTCACATATAAGGCTATATAAACAGTCCATTTTAAGTTGAGAACAACTTAAGTTTGAATACATTCTAATAATCCACATTTTTACTCCTCCTTTCATGTTTTATATTTTTGATGTCCCATTTTATGTATTTATATGTTATACCTTAAGCAAATTGCTATAGTTATAGGATTTTTCACAACTTTTGCCTTTTAACCTTCAAGCTAGTTTTATAAGTGATTAATCTATTACCTGTATGATATATACCTATACATGCTGCTGCTAAGTCGCTTCAGTCATGTCCAACTCTGTGCGACCCCACAGATGGCAGCCCACCAGGCTCCCCTGTCCCTGGGATTCTCCAGGCAAGAACACTGGAGTGGGTTTCCATTTCCTTCTCCAATGCATGAAAGTGAAAAGTGACAGTGAAGTCGCTCAGTTGTCTGACTCCTAGCGACCCCTTGGACTGCAGCCCACCAGGCCCCTCTGTCCATGGGATTTTCCAGGCAAGAGTACTAGAGTGGGGTGCCATTGCCTACTCTGATACCTATACATAGTAAGATCTATACTTTCATATGTTTTCTTATTACTAATTAGTGTCTTTCCTTTTAAGCTTAAATAAACTCCTTCAACATTTCTTGTAAAGCTTGGCTTTGCAGGGCATGCAGGAAAATAAATGCCTTGAAACAAACCTTAATCAATGACCAAATAGGAGTTGATTGATAAGCATTTCAGCTTCCCCATCCCTCTGGTGGGGCAACTCTGAAGTAGGTTTTATCCATTTTCCAGAGGTCTCCCACAGCAGCACCTGCTCCTGAATACACCTTGCACTGGCTTCTCCCTTTATCAGCCTTGCCTCCTACTGCTTCCTGCACAACTCACACAGAAACTGCTTCTTCCAGATGTGCCTGTGAGGGAGTCCAAACCAAGACTGTATTTAAGTATTTCCCTATAGCTGTTTTTCTTAAAGCCACCACACTTTGCCATTCATTTGGTTGCCTTGACATCAGGATTTTAAATCTGAAAGTACAAATTCAATAAGTCATACTGATTTTTACTTGAGTGTCTGTAGAGAAGTCAAAATCAACAGACAAAGCAAAACTCCCCATGGTCAAAATAGCCATTACAGTTCATTAGTATTCTTGTTCAGAATTTCCCAGTTTAAAGAGTTTTCTCTCATATATTGATGATCTAGATTGAATGTGGCCATGTTCTGTGCCATGGTGTGTAACTCTGCCAGAAAGTCACCTCTCTCGGCTCTGTCTGTGTAATTGGAGATCAGCTCACCATTTCTGAATGAGTCTTTTACCAGCTTCCTATTAGATCAGACTACTGCCTCTTTGAGCAGACAACAGAAGTAGTAATTATATTTGTTTGTAATGAAAATGAGGTTTTTATATAAACTAATGAGGTTTGTTTAAATACTTACCTTTAAACAAACATTAACTTCCCATTCAATGAGTAGTATTGCTCATTCTGTGAGAGGCCAAGAGGCCTTGGGAGTGACTGAGGGCAGGTGACATGTCCAGTCTGGTGTATATCCTCATTGAGCATATTAGCAAGCTAATGGCCCACAACAGTTCAGGAGGGTTTTTTTTCTTTCTCATTTGGCTAAATTATACTATTAAATGTTGAACTTTAGAACATTAAATATGCCCATGCTATAATTCCATTATAACTGAGTTCTCTGAGCTTCATTTTCCTTTCTCTATAATGGAAATAACACTCTCAATTTGTCTCTTGGAGTTTTGGGAAGACTCAGATAAATGTGAAAGTCCTTTGTGAAGTACACAAGGTAAGAATTTGTTTTTTATTGAGGCTGAGTATATCATCATAGACTTAATATTCATTTGGTTGATCATTTAAGATTGCTGCCAATCTGTGTATGGTTAAAGAATTATCAAACAATCTTCAAATTATTCTGCAGCCTATGGAGGCTATATTGATCAAACATAGGTTCCTATTGTATTTTTCCACCATTGTGTTACGGTCCTGCATAGGAAGGAGCTTCACTTGGGAACTCTGGCCTTGGAGTTAGGAGAACTGTATTGGTAATAAATGACTTTGGCAAGCACTGAAACGTTTTGTGCTTCAGTTTAATCGTTTGTAAAACAAGCCAAATAACTTTACAGGATGATCTCTAACATCCCTAAAACTTTATTAGAAATATCCATGGGGTTTGTTAAAAATGCATATGAGATTTCTAGGTCTCATCCTAGATTTAGTGAAGCAGAGTCTCCCAGGTTGGGGTTCCCAGTATTCACATTTTTATTAAGAACAGAAAAAGTATATTTCAAGCCCTATTTTTTAACTTCAACTTTAACTATAGAATTTAATTGGAGCCAACCTTAGTGAGCCACTTAATTAGAAAACTTGTAAGGTATGTGAATATTCTTGACACTAGTTCCTTGGAAAGTGAAACCATCTAGCTATTTCCTTGTTAAATCGATATGGAAAAGATCAGTGAATTCTTATATTACCATAAAAGTATACCTCTTCTGTTAATATATCATATCATCATAAAATGGATTATGAAAAAGGCCTAATACCTAATAGTCTTTCTTTAATAATGAAAGTTGGCACAGTGGTAGAGAGTCTGCCTGCAAAGCAGGAGACCTGAGTTTGATCCCTGAGTTGAGAAGATTCCCTGGAGAAGGGAACAGCAACCATTCTGGTATTTTTGTCTGGAGAATTCTGTAGACAGCGGAGCCTGGCAGACTACAGTCATTGGGACTGCAAAGAGTCACACATGATTGAGCAACTAACGCATACGCAATGGGTTCATGAGCTGTTGGCTTATCATCTTGGGAGTAAAATTTCAAAAAATAAAAAAACATACAAACTAAAAATTTACCCGTAAAATCAAAATCACTTCACTTGTCAAAACAATAACTGACCATGTCCTTATCATCCCCTGCCTCCATCAAAGTGAATCATTATCCTTTCTTATCATTTTTTTTCCAGAGTCTTCTCCAACACCACAGTTCAAAAGCATCAATTATTTGGCACTCAGCTTTCTTCACAGTCCAACTCTCACATCCATACATGACCACTGGAAAAACCATAGCCTTGACTAGATGGACTTTTTTTAGCAAAGTAATGTCTCTGCTTTTGAATATGCTATCTAGGTTGGTCATAACTTTTCTTCCAAGGAGTAAGCGTCTTTAAATTTCATGGCTGCAGTCACCATCTGTAGTGAATTTGGAGCCCAGAAAAATTACTTTCTCCCGCTCTGAGGATTGTCTTTTTATCTTGTAGACCATGATTTCCTTTGCTGTGCTCAAGCTTTTAATTAGGTTCCATTTGTCTATTTTTGTTTTTGTTTCCACTATTGTCAGAGATGGATCATAGAGAGTCTTGCTTGGATTTATGTCAAAGAGTGTTTGGCCTGTTTTCCTCTAGAGTTTCATAATTTCTTTTTTTTAAAAACATATAATTTTTATTTATTTATTTATTTATTTATTTTTATTTTTACTTTATTCTACTTTACAATACTGTATTGGTTCTGCCATACATTGACATGAATCAGCCATAGGTGTATACGAGCTCCCAATCCTGAAGCCCCCTTCTACCTCCCACCCCATATCATCTCTCTGGATCATCTCTGTGCACCAGCCGCAAGCATCCTGTATCCTGTATCGAACATAAACTGGCGCCTCGTTTCTTACATGATAGTATACATGTTTCAATGCCATTCTCCCAAATCATCCCACCCTCTCCCTCTCCCTCAGAGGCCAAAAGTCCATTCTATACCTCTATGTCTCTTTTGTTGTCTCACATACAGGGTCATCATTACTATCTTTCTAAATTCCATATATATGTGCCAGTATACTGTATTGGTGTTTTTCTTTCTGGCTTACTTCACTCTGTATAATCGGCTCCAGTTTCATCCATCTCATTAGAACTGGTTCAAATGTATTCTTTTTAAGGGCTGAGTAATACTCCATTGTGTCTTACATTTAGGTCTTTAGTCCGTTTTGAGTTTACTTTTGTGCATAGTGTTAGGGACTGTTCTAATTTCATTCTTTCAAATGTAGAAATCTGATTTTGCAAGCACCACTTACTGAAGAGACTGTCTCTCCCCCATTGTATATTGCCTCCTTTGTCAAAGATAAGGTGTCCATAGGTGTGTGGGTTTATCTCTGGGTTTTCTATCTTGTTCCATTGGTCTATATTTCTTTCTTTTTTTTATAGCACAGCTTTTTAATGTGAAGTGTTGAATGAGTGAATTCCGATCACATTTGTCTAGAACAAGAAGCAAGTGCATCAAAAAGGCACTGTGGGCCCAAATTTGATGCTCCAGTCAATCCCTAATCATCTTCAAATCTCTGATTCCATCACAGATCTTTTAGTTAGGTTTGTAGTCTTTGTTTTCAACTACCTATTGAAGACCATTTTTTTTTTCCTTTGTGGAGGAAAACAGTGTTTGTTCACTTTAGCTATTGACTATGTATCTATAGGAACTATGGTTTTACCCAATGGCCTTGGCTTAACTAACTCAGCATCTCTGGCCTTACTGACTTAGTTAGGTAGCCTCTTTTGGATATATGTGGCGACTTCACATGTTAGTTAAAATGAGTTAAGATCCTTGAAAGTGAAAGTGAAAGTCACTCAGTCATGTCCAACTCTTTATGACCCTATGGAGTAAACTATACAGTCCATGGAATTCTCCAGGCCAGAATACTAGAGTGGATAACCTTTCCCTTCTCCAGGGGATCTTCCCAATACAGGTATTAAACCCAGGTCTCCCACATTGCAGGTGGATTCTTAACCAGCTGAGTCACAAGGGAAGCCCAAGAATATTGGAGTGAGTAGCCTATCCCTTTTCCAGTGGATCTCCTGACCCAGGAATTGAACCAGGGTCTCCTACATTGCAGGAGGATCTATCAAGGAAAGGCTTAAGATCCTTGAAAAATTATTAAACTTGATGGTAATGAAAATTAATTTCAAAATACATGCAAATATAAATATATCATTGATTCAGTCAACATTTATTCAGTTTTCAATACAAAGAGGAGAGTGAAAATTTGGCTTAAAGCTCAACATTCAGAAAACAAAGATCAGGGCATCTGGTCCCATCACTTCATGGGAAATAGATGGTGAAACAGTGGAAACAGTGTCAGACTATTTTCTTGGGCTTGAAAATTACTGCAGATGGTGACTGCAGCTGTGAAATTAAAAGATGCTTACTCCTTCAAAGAAAAGTTATGACCAACCTAGATAATATATTCAAAAGCAGAGACATTACTTTGCCAACTAAGGTCTGTCTAGTCAAGGCTATGGTTTTTCCAGTAGTCATGTATGGATGTGAGAGTTGGACTGTGAAGAAGGCTGAGTGCCAAAGAATTGATGCTTTTGAACTGTGGTGTTGGAGAAGACTCTTGAGAGTCCCTTGGACTGCAAGGAGATCCAACCAGTCCATTCTGAAGGAGATCAATCCTGGGATTTCTTTGGAAGGACAGATGCTGAAGTTGAAACTCCAATACTTTGGCCACCTCATGTGAAGAACTGACTCATTGGAAAAGACTCTGATGCTGGAAGGGATTGGGGGCAGGAGGAGAAGGGGACGACAGAGGATGAGATGGCTTGATGGCATCACTGACTCTATGGATGTGAGTCTGAGTGAACTCCAGGAGTTGGTGATGGATGGGGTGGCCTGGCGTGCTGCAGTTCATGGGGTCACAAAGAGTTGGACACGACTGAGCGACTGAACTGAACTGAACTGAAGTCCTATAATAAGTGCTGGTGATGCAAGACTAACTCTATTTTGACCTTTTTTATATAAATTATATTCAAGCCTTCTTTAATACTTTTCTGAAGAACGAGAGAAGTACTATGAAAATCATGAAAGAGTACATTAAGGTAAATTAATAGAGTCTGAGTATTCACTGATACTAATGATGAGTGAAACTTCATTTCAGGAACCTAAAAATATTAACATTCTTCTTCTCAATTTTAGTCTGGGGCATTTATGTGAGGAAGTAAGTATAAGGAAGAAATGAATTGTGTACTTATCTCTAAAGAAGTTCCCTTAGTGGCTTTGGGGAAGATATGAAAATAGTGAAAAATATTTGCCAAATATCTGCAAGAAAATAGTCAAAATTTTTGTATGAGCTGGAAATCATATAATATCCAGGGTGCCAGGATCATTTATCACATAATTATTCTATATCTTCACTTGGTTATTTAATAGCTCACTAAAACTTAGAATATTAGGAATGAAATTGATTTTTCCTCATCCTCATATTTGTTTCTTCTTAGTAAATGACAACACTGTTCACTGTTGTTAGGCCAAAACCCCCTACATGTATCCCACATACAGAGAATCATAGATATTCCAAATCTGATCATTCCTCATCATGCCCACCAGTTCTATCCAAATCCAAGCTAGCATTTGAGTATAGCTTTCTAATTGCTTCTATTACTTTTCCCTTAATCTATTCTTTCTCCTTATGGCAGAAAGTGAAGAACTAAAGAAACTTTTGATGAAAGTGAAAGAAGAGAGTGAAAATGTTGGCTTAAAACTCAACATTCAGAAAACTAAGATGATGGCATCCAGTCCTATCACTTCATGGCATATGGATGGGGAAACAATGGAAACAATGAGAGAGTTTATTTTGTGGGGCTCCCAAATCACCACAAACAGTGACTGCAGCCATGAAATCGAAAGACGTTTGCTCCTTGGGAAAAAAGCTATTACCAATCTAGACAGCATATTACAAAGCAGAGACATTGCTTTGCCAATAAAGGTCTGTTAGTCAAAGCTATGGTTTTTCCAGTAGTCATGTATGGATGTGAGAGTTGGACTGTAAAGAAAGCCAAGTACTGAAAAACTGATGCTTTTGAACTGTGATGTTGAAGAAGACTCTTGAGAGTCCCTTGGACTGCAAGAAACCATGAAATTAAAAGACACTTGCTCCTTGGAAGAAAAGTTATGACCAACCTAGACAGCATATTAAAAAGCAGAGATGTTACTTTGCCAACAAAGCTCTGTCTAATCAAAGCTATGGTTTTTCTAGTAGTCATGTATGGATGTGAGAGTTGGACTATAAAGAAAGCTGAGTGCTGAAGAATTGATGCTTTTGAACTGTGGTGTTGGAGAAGACTCTTGAGAGTCCCTTGGATTGCAAGGAGATCCAACTGTCCATCCTAAAGGAGACCAGTCCTGGGTGTTCATTGAAAGGACTGATGTTGAAGCTGAAACTTCAATACTTTGGCCACCTGATGCGGTGAGCTGACTCATTTGAAAAGACCCTGATTCTGGGAAAGACTGAGGGCAGGAGGAGAATGGGATGACAGAACAGCAAAGGGCTATATGTCATCAAATCAAATCTACACAAATCTAATGGTGTTGGAATGGAGAAGGAAAGGCAACCCACTCCAGTATTCTTGCCTTGGAAATCCCAAGGACAGAGGAGCCTGGTAGGCTATAGTCCATGGGGTCACAAAGAGTCAGACACAACTTAGTGACTAAACAAACAGCAATGATGTTGGAAACATTGGTTTAAATGCTTTTAAGAATATTCTACTTAATTTAAGGAAACAGAAGTAGGTAACATAACATCTAATAGCTTTGACATTCAGTTGTGCTGCAGATTCTGTAGACCAGAGTTACATTTACCAGACAGGTTCCTTTAACCTCAATCAAAGAAAATAAAATTCAGTAGTGAGACATTTATTATCAATTTTAAAAATTGACAAGTCCTTCCCAGTTTTAGCAAGCAATGTTTTGGCTGACATTTTATTTTATAAATGTACAATATTATTAAATGTCCTCATATTTAGAATTCAATTGGTATACTAAAGAAACATAATAAATGCTCTGATCAGTTGTATGTTTGTGATGTTGAGTTCCTTTTTGGCAGTGATTTTCCCACAGGGAAGTTGTAGGGCAGAGGATGGGGAAAACAGCAAAAATCAGCCTTTATCTGGATTTGAGGATAAAATACAACAGTAATTCAAGGGAAAAAATAGTACCCATCACAAAATGTGTATGGAAAAGTTCCATGAGATTTCAGAGAAAAGGATCTCATTCTTAGTGTGAGAAGGAAAAAGAATGAGATTTAACAGGAAAGACAATTCGTAATTTGTTCCCACAGAGATAGAGGATGCAGGAAATTTCAAGTGAGAAGAGCTACAGTCTTGGGTGTTTGCAATGAAGGTGGGCTGTTTCAAGAGTGGATGGAAGCCAGATAGTGGAGGGACCTGATGGCTGCAGAGAGGAGTGTGAATGTTGGTAGCTTAAAAGGGATGGTGGAAAGTGAATAGCATGGTTGAACTTTTGTTTTGGGAAGATGATTATGGCAGCAGGATGAAAGAAGAGAAGAACTTTGGGGGTAGAACTATCAGCGTGATAGTCCAGGTGATGTGATGGCCAATGCAGTGGAAATGATAGAACACTGAAGGGCTGGAGAGGGGAGCTATGTGCAAAGCTTGAAGTCAAGGATGGAAAAGCTAATTTGATGTGGAGAAGGAAAATAAGCTCAATTTTAGAAATGCTGAATTTGAGTCTCTAAGTGATCCCTAAGTGAAGTTGCTGAACAGACAGTTTTACCTATAGAGTTCAGATTTGCATGAAAACTTAGAGGTGGAAAGGGAGTCTTTGTTGGTGATTCAAGAGATTTGGGTTCTTGGGGCTTTAGATTCACATACAAGTCTCCACGTTGCTCCATTAAAATTTTAGCCATCTCCATAGAGGCAACCCCATCCCAAGCCAAATGGCAGGATCAACCCCTCATTTCCCTTTTTCAAAAGGCAACTCTGAGGCCTTCATTTTGGAGAACACATAAGGCTCTAAGCAATCAAAAAAAAGAGAAATCTTCAAATGAAAAGACTCATAAACCTGAGTTTTGGATTGGCTAATTATTATAACTGTCTCATAGCAGCTCTTCACTCTGAAAGGGACACAGCAAAACAAAGACACCAGAGCCGAGAAACAGCACAAAAAATATCTCTCCTGCAGAACACAGGCCACATGGCTTGAACCAATGCAGGCAATATAGAATTAAAGTCATAGGACTGTGAATGTCAAAAGGACCTAGAGAGCATCTAGTTAATGCTCCCTAATTTATGGTAAAAGAGCTGAAACTTACAGAGGGTAAGGGAGACTCTCAAAGTCACAGAGGTAGTTATTGGCACAAAAGAGTTTCTCTCAGAGCAGTGAGCTTTTATTGTTTTGCAATAAAAATGAATGGATAAATGCCCATAAAGCAAGAAATAACATGTAATATGTGTGTCTTTATTTTTGCAGCGTTGATTGCTGGTACAAATATGGTAGAGGTATGCAGTAGCATAAACCTTTCACACAATCCTCTCTATTAGAGAGGGCAATAAAGGACATATGTCTTTAGTGAAAACTTACAGATTTTTGTTTTCAGAATAAAGTGGAATATTTCAAAGCACTAACAGGTAAAAGAAACTTAAAAGCATGTATGTTCCTTTTGCTTCTACTAATGGCCTGGTACCACCTGTTTCTGATCAGATAAAAATGCTGTGTTTTCAGTATCTATCACTGTTCTGGCCACAACTGAGGATAATGTGCACGTCTTCAAAGATTAGGTATTTTAGTTCAAATGGAGAGTTGTTACACACACAGTTCAATAGCTCTACTTGAGAAATTAGACTGAAATTTTGGAAAGGACACTTTCTGATGATGTGCTCAGCACTGCTTACTTCTCCATGGAGCATGGTCACTGCCCCTGGGGTGGTGGTAGATAAGTTTTCCACTCATTACTGCCTCCTGGGAGAAGTGACTCAAGAGGCATGGAGTATTCAGCACTATGTGCAATATTTTCTATGCAAACCAGCTTTTTTCTTTAGTTTTAAAAATGACTTCATGTCAGTGTGACCCCCATATATATGAGTATTGTTAGACTCTGAGTCTCCTTTAAGAATGAGAGTATCAAACAAAACAGATTTTACCCCCCCCCATACTATTCCTTATGCATTTATTAACATTCTTAGAAGTATTTTCTTGGAATTTAGGTAGGAGATTTATGTTCTGGATCTTTTTTTCCTCCCACAATCATTTCTATATTTAAAAGTTTTCAAATACATTCTACCTCTACAGAAGGGAAACATGATAGATACAATAATATTACATTGTGTGAATATATTACATTTGGTTTATCCATTAATCAGTTGATGAACAATTGAATTTTCTTACCTTTTGGATGTTGTAAATAATGCTGATGTGAACACTCATTTACAAGTCTTTGGATGTATGCTTTCAATTCTTCACCTGGAAGTGAATTGCCTTTTATTTATTTATTTTATTTTTTCAATTTCTTTAACTGTTGATTTTTTTACTTTATTTTACTTTACAATACTGTATGGGTTTTGCCATACGTTGACATGAATCTGCCTTTTGATAGTACCAGTCACTGTTTGGGCTTCCCAAGTAGCTCTAGTGGTAAAGAATCCACCAGCCAATAGAGGAGACATAAGAGATATGAGTTCATCCCTGGATCAGGAAGATCCCATGGAAGAGGCATGGCAACTCATTTCACTATTCTTGCCTGGAGAATCACATGGACTGAGGAGCCTGGTGGGTTACAGTTCAAAAAGTCGCATAGTCAGACACAACTGAAGTGACTTAGCGCACATGCACACCACCATTCTTTGGCATGATTAATCTGCAGAATAACAAAAAGTTAGTTGCAGATATTTTATTTCTAAAAGGGACATACACTCTTATTTTCTTATAGATGAAATTAATTTCAATAGTATTTATTTCTTTTGTACTGAAAAAGGTAAGTATTTTATAGTGGACATGAATGTAAATCTTAGGAGGTGAAAGTGACTCAAGTATGTTAGTTTTTATAAGCTAAAGGAGCTGGGAAAAAAGTTAATCAGGTCAATAAACCAGGGATGACTAAAATACTGATTACCAGCCATAATTTCATTATCACAACTTTTCCTGGTTGAATACTATGATGGTTAATTTTATGTGTCAACCTGACTGGGCCACAGGTTGCCTGGATATCTGGTCAAACATTATTTTGGATGAGAGTGTTTCAGATTGGAATTGACATTTACTTTGGTAGACTAAATGAAGCAAATTGCCCTCCCTAATGTGAGTAGGGCTCATTCAATCAGCTAAAGTCCTGAATAGAGCAAAAAATGCTGATCTGCCCCCAAGGGAGAATTCTTTGCTCCTGTTTTTGAACTGGGACACCAGCTTTTTCCTACATTTGGATTCAAACTGAAGCAGTGGTTCTTCCTGAGATTGAGCCTGCCAGCCTTCAGAATGGAGCTATGCCACTAGCTCTCCTGGGTTTCCAACTACCCACTCACCCTGCAGACCCAGCACTTGTCATCCACTGTAATCAAGTGAGGCAATTTCTTATAATAAATCTCGCCCTACATGCACATTTATCTATAGAAATATCAATATCATTAGCAATATCAACCTAATTTATATATATACAAATGTGGACTTCCCAAGTGGCACAGTGGTAAAGAATTCACCCACCAATGCAGGAGATTCAGGTTGATCGCTGGGTTGGAAAGAGCCCTTGGAGTAGGAAATGGCAACCCATGCCAGTATTCTTGCCTGGAAAACTCCATGGACAGAGCAGCCTGGTGGGCTACAGTCTATGGGGTTCCAAAGAATCGGACAGGACTGAGCACACACATTCCATACCACATACATTTATATGGCTTCCCAGGTGGCTCACTCAGATGGTAAAGAACCTGCCTGCAATGCGGGAAACCTGGGTTCAACCCCTGGTTTGGGAAAATCCCCTGGAGAAGAGAATAGATACTCACTCCTGTATTCTTGTCTGGAGAATTCCATGAACAGAGGAGCCTGATAAGCTACAGTTATGGGGTCATAGAGTCGAACACGACTGAGCAACTAACACAAAGAGTATACACACACACACACACACACACACACACACACACGTATATGTATATATATATATATATATATATATATATATGTTATTGGTTCTGCTTTCTGGGGTACTCTAACACAAATGTCTGGACACTTTCCCCACTTACTTCCCTCTTGCTGCTAGGACCAGCATTGGGTGGACGTGAGTGGACAGGAGGATCAGAGAGTGGGATGTCGCTCTGCCTCCCTCTGGTCTTCTGCTCTTTCCCACTGTCTGTGGCTCTCTAATGTTCACATGAGGAGGAAGTTGGTGTGACGTGGAGATGTATATTGGTAAAAAGGTATTGGAGAGGGAAATTTAGCAGAGGGATATGTCTCAAATTTATGATGCCTCTGTAGAAAGTTGATTATCAGATTCTTTCATTTGTTAGTGTGTTTTATTTGTTAATTTGTTTCACTTGTTAATTTCTCAGGTAAAAATGTTTAACTTGCAGGTTTTATACAGTTGCTGTAAGATTGTTTCAACATGACTTACCATACGTTTTTCATACCAAAATGTGAGATGATGAAAATAAATCCATTAATAACTTCTGTCTGCCTTTTTGGCTTATTTCTTGTTGATACTTATTACCCATTGTTTACTAAGAGTGAAATATTCCTGAGAGACTCTCTGGCAGAGGACAGCGAGTTCTAGATCTGCCGAGTCCTAAAATTGTCTTCTTTTTTTCTTCCAGAAGATGACTTAGTCGCCCTGACTGGTTCTTGAGCTTCATCTTCTCAGTTTTGTTCAGCTTAATAAATATTTGTGGGGCATCTCTTATTCACTGGGCACAGAGCTAAAGCCTTTAGAAGTTCACTTCCTAGTTGGGAGAGAAAAACTTGTGAGCAAAAACAGTTCAGTAAATGTTGGTCTGCACTCTGGTATATACATCCACGACAGGTCCACCCATAATGCTTGTGGGGTCTGGGGCAAGAATGAAGCGCATGTTCCACACATCTAAAGACTGGAAATTTGTAAATCTAACAGACCATTGCCAAATTAGATATGTGCTATCCTCCTCCCCTGATACAGACACCTGTATGACCAGGTTTGAACCTAGAAATCTGGCTCCTTGGAGCTCTACACAGGAACATGGCATTGAAGGAAAGCCAGTCCTAGACCTGCAGCCCAACCCCTTCTCGCCCCATTCCTATTTATCGCATACTGTGGGAGGCTTGCACACTCCCAGCCCAGATGTGCAGAGTGCATCCATGTGGCCACAAACAGCTGGACTAAGGGTGCACACCTCAAGGCCTTGAAAGTGGGCTCTGGGCCATTTGTACAGAGAATTCTGTGCCCAGGGAACCTAAAGCAAGCTTCAGAAGGGGCGGATGGGCTCTGGGTGAACATTGCCACTTGGCCCTGAGGAGGCCTTCACAGGCAGGAACATGAGTCCTGGGAAGTCTGGATGTGGGCTGTGCACTTCTTGGCATGGAACCCAGGTGCACACAGATCCTGCCACAAGGCACAGTGGGAGTTTGAGGTGGACTCTTAGCAAAAAATAAAAAGAGTCAGAGAAGACTTCCGGAAGAAATAATACTGAGCTAAGATGTTGAAGGGGAGGGTAGCAGATAAGCAAAGGTGGATAGGCCATCACGAGCTGAGCAATCAGCAGTAGCTCATTTGTAGAGAGGTGGCAGGCACAGTTGTCACCATGCGAGAAACTAGGCAAGTGGCACCTTCCCCTCTGCTAGCGGCAGTCTGTAGGCACAAACAGCTAGCCACGGTGCGTTGTTTGAATTTATAAATTTCAAGTCTTTAGGCATGTGGCACCTGGGCTTCTTCTTGGCCCAAACTCACCTAACTCAGTTCAGTTTAGTCACTCAGTTGTGTCTGACTCTTTGCGACCCCATGGACTGCAGCACACCAGGCTTCCATATCCATCACCAACTCCTAGAACTTGCTCAAACTCATGTCCATTGAGTCGGTGATGCCATCCAACCATCTCATCCTCTGTAGTCCCCTTTTCCTCCTGTCTTCAGTCTTTTCCAGCATCAGGGTCTTTTCTAATGAGTCAGTTCTTCACCTCAGGTGGCCACAGCATGGGAGTTTCAGCTTCAGCATCAGTCCTTCCAATGAATATTCAGTAGTGATTTCTTTTAGGATGGACTGGTTTGATCTCACTGAGATCTTGAGTTTAATCTGAAGGCTGTGGGGACCCTAACAAGTCTTCACGTCTTGACCAGCCACAGCATGGGAGTTTCAGCTTCAGCATCAGTCCTTCCAATAATATTCAGTAGTGATTTCTTTTAGGATGGACTGGTTTGATCTCACTGAGATCTTGAGTTTAATCTGAAGGCTGTGGGGACCCTAACAAGTCTTCACGTCTTGACCTGCCTGTGGTTTAGACCGTGATCTCTTCAGCAGCTTTGGGCTTCAGGCTCCTGTCCTGGGTCCAGAGCAGTCAGGAGCTCTCTGGCTCTCAAAGCCCTGGCAGTGACTTCCCGTTGTCAGTCTTGACAGTAGCCGAGGTAGAACTCTGGTTCTGCCTTAAACTTTTTGCAATGTGCATGATATTGTTACATTTCCTCCTCTTTTCTTTCTTTCCAAGACATTTTCTGCCACAATCTATCTGTTCACCCACCTGTGCTACTGGGTGTTTAACAGTGCTCATGTGCTCACACTGCCTTTATTGAAATGCCACCATCCTATAAATTCAACAAATGCATGGATTTGGACTTCTGTTGGTTTTGATCACTGATATATCCCAAGCCATTAGAGCAAAGCCTTACCCTTGGAGGAAGAACAACTGATGAAATGTCCTTTCTTCTTTCCCTGACATGACAGTTTTTAATTGGGCTTTAAAACCTGTGTGTAGACTTCACTTCCAGAAGACTGCTTACTTCGGGGATGGCAGAGATGCCCATTCTGGTTTGGCCCAGCACTTAGCACACACCTCAGTCCTTAGGATTTGTCTTCAGGTTGACTTTTTGTATCTTCTATTGTTTTAGGCCCCCAAGCTTGGGGTTTCTATGTTTATCTCTGTATCTTCACTTCATATTATTATAGCTCTCACACCATACTGAGAAAATGATAAATGTTTGTAAATGCATGTCTTACCATGATATCTCCTCTGAACTTTAAGCCAAATACACACATAAAATCAACTTTGTGTTTTTCAAAGACACCCCAATGTCATGCTTCCCTGGATTTTCTTGTGGCTCACTCTACCTGATGTATCCTGTTGCTGTGTTGAAAAATAATTCCTCTTCTAATTACTTGCTCTATTTTATTTCAGTTATCTTGACAAAAAAATTTATTGACTTCTGAGAGTCTAAAAATGACCCTGGTTTATACTTGACCCTTGGTGAAGTGAAGTGAAGTCAAGTTGCTCAGTCGTGTCCAACTGTTTGTGACCCCATGGACTACAGCCTACAAGGCTCCTCTGTCCATGGAATTCTCCAGGCAAGAGTACTGGAGTGGGTTGCCATTTCCATCTCCAGAGGATCTTCCCAACCCAGGGATCGAACCCGGGTCACCCGCATTGCAGGCAGACACTTTTACTGTCTGAGCCACCAGGGAAGGGTAAATCAATGAATAGCAATCATACTTCTCTACAAACCTGCTTGTTGCTGCCATTGTTCCCCATCAGAGTGACTGTCACCAACCTTCATCAAGTTACTCAAATCAGAAAGCCAGCTCTCATCCTTTCTTATGGTTTATTTTTAAAATTTAAGTTAAGGTATAACTAACCTAGATAACATATTGAAAAGCAGAAACATTACTTTGCCAACAAAGGTCCATCTAGTCAAGGCTATGGTTTTTCCAGTGGTCATGTATGGATGTGAGAGTTGGACTGTGAAGAAAGCTGAGCGCCGAAGAACTGATGCTTTTGAACTGTGGTGTTGGAGAAGACTCCTGAGAGTCCCTTGGACTCCAAAGAGCTCCAACCAGTCCAGCAAAACCAATACAATATTGTAAAATAATTAACCTTCAATTAAAATAAATAAATTTATATTAAATCAATAAAAAAAGGAGATTAGCCCTGGGTGTTCTTTGGAAGGAATGATGCTAAAGCTGAAACTCCAGTACTTTGGCCACCTCATGCGAAGAGTTGACTCATTGGAAGACTCTGATGCTGGGAGGAATTGGGGGCAGGAGGAGAAAGGGACAACAGAGGATGAGATGGCTGGATGGCATCACTGACTCGATGGACGTGAGTTTGAGTGACCTCCAGGAGCTGGTGATGGACAGAGAGGCCTGGCGTGCTGTGATTCATGGGGTCCCAAAGAGTCAGACAGGACTAAGCGACTGAACTGAACTGAACCCTTTATAGAATACTCAACCATTATATATTCAGTTCAGTGAGCTTTGACAATTATTTGCCCATATAACAATTGCCCAAAACAAGACAGAGAACATTTCCATCACTTAGACAATGTCTATTGTGCTCTTTTCCAGTCAACACACTCCTCAGAACCAACAATTTTCTGACTTCTGACACCATAGATTCATTCTACCTGTGTTTTTAATTTCATTTAAGTGAAATTGTACAGTATGCACTCTTGGGTCTGACTTCTTTCACTTAGCATATATTTTGCTTAACACATTGCAGTGCCTGTTGCTACATATATCAGCATTTTGTTCATGTTTAAATTGCATGAATATATCATCATTTATTTATCCACTCCTTATGACTGGTGTTGAGATTGTTTCCGATTTGGGGTTATTATAAGTAAGACTTCTGTGGACATTCCTATGGAGCCTTTTCGAAGGGATGTGTTTTTACTTCTCTCGAGTAAGTACCTAACAACATGTGTGTTGTGTGCCCCTGAGACCACCCTCAAGTTCAATAATTTACTAGAAGAATGCATAGAACTCAGCAAACTATTATGCGTATGGTTACAGTTTACTGTGGTTTAGAGATTAAAATTAGCAATGAGAAAAGCCTCATACAGCAGAGTCCAGGAGAGACCAGGTGTGAGCTTCCAGTTGTTTTCTTCTCCTTGGACTCAAACAGCAGTGCTTAGACACTGATGTTTCATAATACATGCAAGGTATTTTCAACTAGAGAAGCTAACCTGATCCTTGGCGTCAGGTTTTGTATTAGTGGTTGGCCGTGCAGACAAAGCTGACTGCTCACATGGTGACTTTTGTTTCCAGCCCCTCCGGAGGCTGAACTGTGTGACCCTCACAAATCATGAAGCCCATTGCAAGGCCCACACATAAATCACTATCTGGTGTGGCTCGGCAAAGACAAGATATTCCAAAGACAAAGATTACCACCCAGAATTGGGAGGAAAGAGCCAAACCTTTCTTTGGGCAAGATCAGCCCCCTAATGCACAGAGTATAACTGCTAGGTCACAGTAGGTTTATATTCAACTTTTTAAAAAACTAGGAAACTGCTATCCAAGTGGGTGTACTGATTTACATTTCCACTAGCAGTTAATGAGAATTCCAGTTGTTTCACATCTGTTCCAACATTCAGTATTGTAAGTCCTTTTTATTTTAGCAGCTATTCTTAGTGATTGTGATATAATTTAATTGTTATTTTAATTTTCATTTTTTCTGATAATAATGTGAGGACCTTCTAATGCTCACATCTTTTAGTATAAATCAGTGGGCATCTTTGTATATCTTCTCAGAAGTTATTCTTGACACTTCTCATGCTTTTACATTCTGTATCCAATCCTTCATCAAGCCTTCTTGATTTTATCTCTGAAGTAGCTCTCAAACTCTGCTTTTCTCCATCTCTACCAACACCACCCTAAACCGAGCCCCATGGATCTCTATCCTGGGCTTCTCCAGTGGCTTTTTAGTGCTTTACCTACATCCCCAGGACCATCCTCTGATATATTCTTTGTTACAGATGGAATGGTCTATTGAAAATTTAATTCCTATTATTTTATAATCTTTCCTACACACACCAAAATAAAAGCAACGACAAACAAATATTGTCTTACCATTCCTTTTAGAATAAAGCATTTCCTGGCATGATGGATAAAACCTTGCAATCTCAAGTACTCACCTACTCTCCAGTCTTCTTTTCTGTCCTTCTCACCCTTGCTTTCTATACTCCAATCATGCTGGCTTGCTTTCTATCCTTGTTTTCACCTCTGGCGCTCCCCTACTATACAGTTTATATTTATGCTTCTACTTATGCTTGGAAATTCTCCTTCCTCTCTTTTTCAATAAGTTAACTTTGTCCCATCTTTCATAGATCAACTCAAGTTTCACTGGCTTAGAGAAACCTTCCACAACTTCCATGACTAGGTCCAGTTCCTCAGTGATAGGTATTCTTGGCTTTCTATGTAGCTCTTCTGAAGGTGATTTATCAGAGCTGAAATTTAAATTTATTTCTGTGATTTTTGATTTCTCTCTCTCTCGGTGCCAATACAGAAAGACTCAGTGGTATGCTGGAATCTACTCTAAGAACCGGTCATGGGCTTTTTCCAAGTCCACTATCAGAGGCAGCACATTGATAGCTTGAAGTTAACCAGGGTTCATATATTTACACCATAGAAACTGGCAAATGCTATGGACTAGGGATGTCCCTCCCTTCCTCTAAAGCTGGTGGTTCAAATGTTTGCCAACACACTACTAGAGGCACCAGGGATTGTTTTTCTCCAGCATTATATCCTCACCAAATAAGAAAGTAGTTGCCACAATAATTTATCAACTAATATGTTTTAAATAAGTGAATAATTTAGTACCCTGGGCTCTCCAATACCCTTGGAATAGCTTTTTTCTCTTTTCTCATCAAACTCTCTTTAATATTTTGAAGGAAGGGCATTGGACCCTGATCTGTTGACTATTTTTGACTTGGTTGCAGCAATAAAAATATTAATATTGTATTTATAACATTAACTTTTTCTGAATAGCCTGTGGAAAAGGTTTTCTCTTTTCCTATGCTCCAAATTTGCTGGTTCCTCAAAGGCCACCTTGTTTATTAGGGAAAATCAAATGACTCCGCATGAAACAAATGGGAACTAAGAGGAGACAGGCAACAGAGAGAATATATATAAATTTACATAGAGTATATTTATGACCAAAAACCTCTTAAAGTTTCATTTCTCTTCTTCTGATTTAAGCTCTTCTGGAATTATTTTCTTTAGCATGTGTGGGATGTGTTGTGAAGAACACTTCAGGGTTCAGGTGAAGCTGTTAGCCAAGGTAATTGCTGCCTGTGGGGATGCAACATGATATAACTCTAGTTTTCTCAAGTTTTAGTCATTCCATGTTATTATTATTATTTTTGTCATGACATCACGTGGTGACACATCTGCTGCTGCTGCTGTCTGACTCTGTGCAACCCCTTAGATGGCAGCCCACCAGGCTCCCCCAACCCTGGGATTCTCCAGGCAACACATTTGCAGGCCAATTATATTGTTATTTGTAATATTTCATATTTTTCTTAAAATTGAGCCACCTTTGAAAACTTAAATTTATTTTTAAATGCACTTGTATAATGCTTTTAAATGCTTTATTCTCCCAAATTACATTAAACTAACATATGACACTTAGAAGATGTACACCAAAAGTCATCTCATGTACTGCCAGTAGTATCCCTAGCACAATCTGGAGAAAGAAATAATAACACAGAACATGGATTTTGGAGTTATCCACACTTGGATTGTTTTCTTAGATATCCCAGAAAGTCAGATTTCCTCTCTAGGACTTATATTATCTGTAAATGCAGCTCCCTGAATCTGAGGTGGAAAATAAATAAGATGAAGTACAGAACTGGATGACCAAGGGGTAGAGCTCATACAAGATGCTCATAGATTAATTTCTTTTTCCACTTATTACTCAGCTTTACTACTTTACTGGTTCAATCACCCCTTTCTGACTCTTACTAAAGCATATTTTTTGGGGATGTAATTTTTGCATAATAAAATGCATAAATCTTAAGTGCATACATGTCAACATTGTTCATTATTGGTTCTCAATTTACTGTTTAAATTGAATGTCTGAATATTTGACCTCTCATATCATGTCTGGTATATATCATATGTTTGATTTTAGAAGCATCATGAATTCTATGAGATTTTTTTATTCATACCAAGAATGCTGTATGAATCTGAGTTAAAAGTACTGAATATTTACAGTTGTAAAGTACTGCTCAAGCATTCTTGTTAGTAATATGCATTCCATTATTCTTACTATCAATATGAAGACTGAGGTTTTCTGTGGTTATTCAGTCGCTCAGTCATGTCCGACTCTTTGCAACCCCATGGACTCCAGCACACCAGGTTTCCCTGTCTATCACCAAATCCTGAAGTTGTTCAAACTCATGTCCATTGAGTCAGTGATGCCATATAACCATCTCAACCTTTGTCTTCCCCTTCTCCACATGCCTTCAGTCTTTCCCAGCACCAGGGTCTTTTGTAATGAGTTGGCTTGCAGCATCAGGTTTTCTAACTTGGACAAACCTGTAACTTGTTATACATTCTTTGCTCAGGAATGAATAACAGCCTTGTTCCATATGGATCACTTAGCAATCAGCAACTTGCAATTCAAAATCAGCAGCTCTCTGGGGGCAGATTCAGAAGTGTGAAACAATCTTGCAAGGGTTGCTGATTTGTGTTTCTGCCTCAAACTGCAAGAAATTAGCAATTAGCCACCTTTGGTGTATTTCCACAGCTGGTCTTGAGTCATGATCAATCAAAAGCAGGAATCAGGAATCATGATAAAAGGAACCATGCTTAGATACCAGACTGCCTAATACCAGCTCAGTTCATCCATCAACTTGCTTGCTGTGAACCTGGCCATTCTGGTGTCATGTCTGCCAAACCCTCCTTGAGAACACCAGTCCTAAGCAAACTCTCTCCTCTGAGTCCTGCATTTGTGGACTTGCTGCTCTGTTATCCCTATCACAATGAACCCTTCTCATGTGACAGCATCCTTCATGAGGGCAGTGTGCAACCTTGGGAAACATTGTATTTTTTGTTATTATTTTGTGAGGGAGCATGTCTCGTTTTCATAAGATCTATCCCTAAGGGCCACATAGAAACATGGTCAATTTATTGGAGGTTTGGGAAAAAACAAACCTTGCTTAACATAAGAATCTTCTTATAGGCAGAAATGTCTACCAGTTAGATGGCTGCCCCAAGACAGCAAGTGTCCTCCAAAGGCATTATTCAAACAAAAACTCCACAGTCATCTGACAGGATCATGTAAACAGAGAATTAAAAATCTCAGAAGGGCAGTTAGACGAGTTGAGCTCCAAGGTCCTTTATATATAGATTGTATAATTCTACACATTCTAAAGTACCTTGACTGGTTGCCAGCATGAGGCATAAGCAGTAGAGTTGGAGACAAAAGATCTACAAACCTAAATAAGTAGGCTTTTGTAAAAACCAGCCTTCTTCACTAACATACTAATAAAGCATAGAATTAACTAGTGTTGTGTTAGTAATTCACTTTAAAATACTTAGACAAAAAAAAAATACTTAGACAATGGGTCATAATGGCTGTAATTATTAGTCAGGTTAAGCCACAACCCAAGTCATTCTACATATTCACTAGATCAGCTAGCATTTCTAATCAGGAAGCCTGTATCTCAGAGGTAACATTAACATCTCTAAATGCTTTCCTTATCCAGAGGGGCAGAGGACTTAGGGTGAACCCTGGAATCAGACCACCCCCACTGGAGTCTTGGTTCTGTTATTTACCAGTTATATCTCAGGAATTTAAATTGCCTGCACTTCAATTTCTGAGCCTGTAAACTGGGAATATACTAGTAACTATGTTGTAGACTGCCAAGAGGATTAAATGAGTTAACACAGATATAGTTTTTAGAGTACTATATGCCACAGATAAGTGCTGTGTAAGTGTTAAAAGAACAAAATCAATTGACATCGGATCCTTTGCTTAATAAAATTTTAAGTGTCAGAAATGAGTTCTCACTGGTGAAATTAAAGGTACCCAAATTGTGTAGATTGGTTACCATAACCTAAAGACTGTCCTTCTGCTCTTGCATGAGCAGGATACAGAGCAAGGCTTGAAAGCATGACATTCAAAATTTAATCCTTAATTGCCTAGGTCCAGCATTTGAGTCAAAGGATTCTGGTTTCCTAATGTCAACTGTAATGGAAACAGAATCCTGCCACTGAGGTAGATATCATTTTGCCTTAATTAGACATTAAATGTATGATGGTAATTGGAGCAATAAAAACATAAAGAACTAGAATTTATGGAGCTTGTAAACAGGTTATATGAACATTTGTTTGTCTACTTGCTAATGAATATTTGTATAGTAAATATATTTATGTGACAGAATTTGTTCTGAGTCTTACTCAGTGGAGAGGTTGTGGGGCAGAAGCTAATTCTCACCCATATTAAAAACAAATTGTAGTATTACCTACAAATATGGTCTAGTCTAAGAACTGCAGATGACAAAATTGAATTAAGTTCACTTCACAAGAAAAGGAGAATAGACTAGGGTATATCAAGATACAAGCTTCCAAGGTGGTGTAGTGGTAAAGAATCCAGCTGCCAATGAGGAGATGTGAGTTTAATCCCTGGGTCAGGAAGTTCCCCTGGAGAAGGAAATGGCAACCCACTCCAGTATTCTTGCCTGGAAAATTACATGGACAAAGGAACCTTGTGGGTTACAGTCCACAGAGTTGCAAGTAATCAGACATGGCTGAGTGACTGATCACACATGCATATCAAAGTGCAATGGTTCAGGATGATCCACTGAACTCAGTAAGTCAGAAGAATCTGAAACACTAGCAGAGAGGGTAAAACATGAACCTCCATAAATGGATAAAACATAGCTAACAACAGTACAATAAAGATAGGGAGGAAAGCATAAGAGTGACTGAGATTTGGAATTAATGAGGAGTAGGAATTTAAAGATTGGATAACAGGAGTAACATTAAAATATGAAGAGATTAGAAGTTAAGGAAGTTGTTTTTGGCTGGGTGGACAATACATAGCTACCTATTATGGCTTCTCTTGACATTTCATAGAAATGCTCTCTTGAACATCATCAGTGATCTCCGAGATCCCAAAGCCTTATTTTATTTCTTCCCTTTGTTCACCTTTCTGCAGTGTTTGACCTATGATGTAATTTCCCTTTTGGAATATGGCAAGCACAAAGGCAGAAATGCCAGCTGTGGGCTCTTGAGAGAGTTGAGGCTGAAAATCCAGATTTGCAAAAGCAGAAGTGTTGATGTTGTGGCATCAAGGGGACGCTGTGCTAGGGTGCCTGGATGCAAAGAACTGCGATGGAACCTTGGAGGAGGATGGCACTGAGAGGGATGGGCAGGGGAGCAGTGATCAGAAGACAGGAAGGGAATCAGGGAGCTCACAGAGAGAAGCCAAAGGGTACTGTGGGTGCTTACTGATGCATTCCTGTTGTGGGTGGCTCTTCGAAGCTGCTAGGGCTGGGCTCTCCCTGTTTGCAGAGAGGATAGGGAAGACAGTGAATAAGCTGTGGGAGGCAGCAGGAGAATAGGAGATACATCAGACCTGCCTACCAATTTATTAACTCCATGGATGCATCCACCCAGAAAATTTGATGATTCACTGAGATAACGATTTTCCTTGTTTTCGTTTTATCTCTTCCTGTAGTTCCTCTTCCTTGCTTCATCAGTAAAGTAAATCACAAAATGATGGAAACTGTGTGTCTCTTCTTGACAAAGCAGAAGCCCTGTTGCCATGGGACTCCCTACAGTTTTCCATTATGACAATTATTATAAAATTATGTGTACAAGAAGGACAAATGAAAGGACTCATCAAAATGAATGTGTAATTACATTTTTTACAACACTGTCTTCTAATCACTGGGAAATGTTTGCATTTAAAACATTTGGAATTAAAAATAATTGGTTTAATCCATGTTATGTTTCTTTCTGCAGGCTCTGAATATCCCATGTTAATAACTTTCCTTCATTTTTTAAATAGAATGTAAAGGACAGTACTCTAGTGGATGGAGTCATCAATCTATCCAACAGATATTTTACCAAAAGCCTCTCATGTGCTGGCTCAAGTGTCCCACGCACTATATACAGAAATGAATAAAAAATGCCCCTGCCTTTAGAAAGTTCTGAAAAAGTTCCACAGATAAGAAATTTTGATTTACTTTGTCAGTTGTTTTGCTTAAATACATTTTAAAATCTTTCTGCTTCAGTTTCCTTATCTATTAAAACTTTTTGTTGTTGCTTAGTTGCCAATAATTAGAACACAGTTAAACACTCAACAAATGTGTTAAAGTCAAAGGATGATGTATGCAAAACTAGAGAGCAACATACCTAATTAATTCGTGAATGTTCATGAGTTGACCCACCACGCAGGCCATCTGGCCTGTGTCTTTTGCAGTGCTGCTTGCTCTTGGAGGAGGGACAATCCTGTCTGATGGATAAACTCTTCTGTTTCTGGTGCCACTGCAGGGTATTCATTACCATTACAAATCTCACCTTTGGGAGCCTCACCCATTTAGAGTTAGTTTACTTGGTTTACACTCAGTATAAAGAGTCTGACTGAATTTGTAAATGCTTGACTCATTGTAGTCAAGCATGTAGGTGGCTCAGATGGTAAGGAATGTGCCTGTAATGTAGGAGACCAGGGTTTGGTTCCTGGTTTGGGAAGATCCCCTGGAGGAGGGAATGGAAATCCACTCCAGTATTCTTACCTGGAGTATCCCATGGACAGAAGAGCCTGGTGGGCTACAGTCCATTGGATTGCAAAGTGCTGGGCATGATTGAATGACTAACACTCTCACTTTCAGTCATATATAATGCTTTTGAAAAGCTAAAATTCATTTTTAACATTTGTGAAAATTTTTTGTAATCATTATGCTTAGTTCTTTCTGTTAGGACAAAATAAATGGAACTTTTCTGCCACCTTGTTCTGCATAGTTAATTAGGTCCTGGTCAATTTATGATCACTGGACTGTGCAAACTTAGCTGAAATCCTCAAGATACATAGAGCAATAAGAGGGATATCATCATTACATCGTTCTGTATATGCTGGGTAACGGGTAGGAGAGAGAGATATCAGAACTGTTTTGGCAGAATGATCACTTAGGAGCAGTTAGGTCCTGGAAAGCAATTACATGATCCTTTCCAAGCTTGTGGATAAGATTCACATTAGCTCTAATGAATATGTTGGTTTCCAAAATAGAATTAAATTCAAACAAATGATAAAATGAAGCTTGAATAGGATATATAGATGTATAGGATGTAGTGTAATATTGTAGTCACATGGCTTACACTGGAAAATCAGCATTAGTATCATCAGCCCACATCTTCTTGTGTCAAAGTATGGGAAGTACGTATATCCAAAAGGCATGTATTTGAAAAAAATAAAAACACTATTCAGAAAGGATATATGCACCTCAATATTCATAGCAGTATTATTTACAATTGCCAAAATATGATAGCAAATTAACTGTCCATTAACATGAATGGATTAAAAAAAGATGTAATACATGCATTTGACTATGTGGATCACCACAAATTGTGGAACATTCTTAAAGAGATGGGAATACCAGACCACCTTACCTGTATGCAGGTCAAAAAACAACAGTTAGAACCAGACATGGAACAATGAACTGGTTCAAAATTGGGAATGGAGTACATAGAAGCTGTATATTGTCACCCTGCTTATTTAATTTATATGCAGAGTACATCATACAAAATGCTGGGCTGGATGACTCACAAGCTGGAATCAAGCTTTCTGGAAAAAATACCAACAACCTCATGTATGCATATGATACACTCTAATGACAGAAAGTGAAGAGGAACCAGAGAACCTCTTGATGAGGGTGAAAGAAGAGAGTGAAAAAGCTGGCTTAAAAGTCAACATTCAATAAATTAAGATCATGGCATTGGGTCCCATCACTTCATGGCAAATAGATTAGGAAAAAGTAGAAACAGTGAAAGGTTTTCTTTTCTTGGGCTCCAAAATCACTATGGGTGGTGATTGCAAGCCATGCTTCCTCTTTGGAAGAAAAGCTATGACAAACCTAGACATCATATTGAAAAGCAGAGACATCACTTTGCAAATGAAGGTCTGCATAGTCAAAACTATGGTTTTTCTAGAAGTCATGTATGGATGTGAAAGTTGGACCAGAAAGAAGGCTGAGCACTGAAGAAATGCTGCTTTCGATTGTAGTGTTGAAAAAGAATCTTGAGGGTCCCTTGGGCATCAAGGAGATAAAAATGTCAATCTTTCAACCCTGAATATTAATTGGAAAGACTGATTCTGAAGCTAAAGCTCCAAAACTTTGGCCATCTGATGCAAAGAGCCAACTCATTGGAAAAGATCCTGATACTTTGAAAGACTGAGGGCAAGAGGAAAAGGGAGCAACAGAGGATGAGGTGGTTGGATAGCATTACTGACTCAACGGACATGAGTTTGAAAACCTTAGGAGACAGTGAAGGACAAGGAAGCCTGGCATGCTGGAGTTCATGGGGTTGCAAAGAGTTGGACATGACTTAATGACTGAACAATAACAACATATATAAACAATAAAATAATACTGTTAAAATATAATGAAATTTTGCCATTTGTAGCAACATGCATGGACTTGGAGGACATTACTACTACTACTACTACTACTACTAAGTCGCTTCAGTTGTGTCCGACTCTGTGTGACCCCATAGATGGCAGCCCACCAGGCTCCTCGATCCCTGGGATTCTCCAGGCAAGAACATTGGAGTGGGTTGCCATTTCCTTCATTACACTAAGTGAAATGTCAGACAGAGAAAAACAGATACTTTATGATAGCATATATAATATGGAAACTAAAAAATACAGCAAGCTTGTAAATAAAACAGAAAATAAGCAGACTCACAGATATAGAGAACAAACTAGTGGTCACCAATAAAGAAAGGGAAGGGGAAGTATAGGAGTAAGGGATAAGAGGTACCAACTAGAAAGATACATTGTACAACACAGGGAATATAGCCAATATTTAATAATAAATGCAAATATAGTATAACCTTTAAAATTGTTAATTACTACATTGTACACCTATAACATATAATATTATAAATCAAATATACTTCAATAAAATAATAAAAAAGAAGATATGGAAAAAAATCCAGTATTCAGGACTTTTTAAAAAATAACTCTAGTGTGAGGAATCTGTGTCCTGGTGATTTATTATAACATGTAAAAATTTTTTGTAATATTAACAGATTTTCAAATATTGTAAAGTTTAAAAAGTTCAAACTGTAAGGAAGAAAACAAAAGCTATCTAAAATTCTATCACCCTGAGTTAACTACCATCAACATTTTATGCCTATACACCACCTACCTTAAAGTTTTATTTTAAATTATGTATGAAACATGCTGTTATTGAATGTAACATCTTAAAATTTTTATTTTTTAGGTCCTCTCTCCACTTTGTCAGTTTTACCTTTCATGTGTGTATCTCCCCATGTCCCTACCAGTGCATGTAATCATATATAAATGCAACTTATAGGGCAGTTTTTAAGTCATTGTTTTACAAAAGTAGAATTCATTATGTATACATCTCTCCTGTTACTTTGGTAAGTCAACAGCAACTTGTAGAAGTGCCTTCAAGTTCATTGCTATGGATTGAAATCGTTCTTTTAAAAAGCTGCATAGTCTTTCATGTCATAGATATACCACAGTATAGTCAATCTTTCACTGATGACTATTCCTTTGTTTTATGTTTTGCCCTTATAAACAAGGCTACAGTCCATTTTTCTGGTTCATATATCTCTATGTTTGGTGCTTTTCTGTTCAAGGAAGGGTTGAAATTGGCTATACTGCTAAAGATTTGAACAGAGAAGTAACTCAGCAAAATGGAATTTGCTTTTTGGAAAAGGGATATGAGTGACAAAAACAGAGACAAAAAAGAACATGTAAACATTAGGTGGTTGCTGCCACACTCTGAACATCAGATGTGTTCTAAAAATGCATGTTGATTAAAGGAATGAATAAGTGAAGTAAAAACTGCAGAATTTCTTCTCTCCCCTTGTTTTAGACCCGTTTCGGTGAAGTGATTAACACAGATTGCTCCGCTTCTTTTGCTCTGGTGCCCCATTCCATTTGCCTGCGGAGTTTAGTGATCTGAGGATGACCAACCCGCTAATTCATTGCCATTTTGTGTTACACTTTATGGTAAAGAATCTGCCTGCAATGCAGAAGACCCAGGTTCAATCCCTGGGTAAGGAAGATCCCATGGAGAAGGAAATGGCAAACCATTCCAGTATGCTTGCCTAGAGAATCTCATGGACAGAGGAGCCTGTTGGGCTATATTCCATGGGGTCACAAAGAGTCAGACACCACCCAGCTGCTAACGCTTGCATACTTCAAGGTCTATTCATGTTTGATAATCTACATGAATTGCTCAGGAGGCCAGTATGTCCACAGACACTGTGTCCTCAGGCACTAGTATTCTTTCAGTTAGTTCTGCTCAGGACTCCTATCCCCCCATGTAAGTGCTGTTTAGTGATATATTTTCCCAAAGAGCTTTGTCCTTTTACATCCTTTGTTCTCCATTCCAGTTTTGACTGTAAACTTGCCAGACAGCTGTCAGATGTCAGCACATTGAAGGCTTTCACTATCTGATGGCCAAGTTCCACATTTTCATTTCAAATATTTGTGTTTTTATATCAATATATAAATCTCTCTTCCTGGGTATTTATATACCAACTCCAGATTGGATTAATTAATTTGGATGTATTACTCATAAAATGAAATAACATTCTAGTTCTAGAATGAAACACATTTAGATTCTTACAGTTGAGAAAGTCAAGGCTCATTAGTTCACTAACTAATTTCTAAGGGCCCCTTGGTGTGCGAACTGGAAAACTTGAACCACTTAATTACTCATAAGTTAGTTCACACAAAAAGCAGCAGAATTTCATTTCAAAAAAGCATCAAGATTAGTAGACATTTCCATAATATTTTAAAATATTCATGAGTGACATTTTTTTTAGCTATGACCAAATTTGGTAAATTTGTCTATGCATTCCATGAATGTATGAACAACAGTGTACCAAGATTACAGTGAAACATTTTAAAAATTTTTCCTGAGATGATTTTTTTAGATTTTTCTGTGATTCAGGAAGTGATGATGTCACTTCCTTTGCATAATCCAAGAGAGGTCCCCTTGCTCTGTCCTCAGTAAACCCTCAGGTGCCCCTCAGATTCTGTAAGTCACAGATTCCTGCCTGGAGCTGAGGCTGAGAGCCCTTCGGGACGTGAAGGAAATAAGGTTTAAATGGCAAAACAGGGGAAGCGTCCTTTAAAATGCTAGAAAGTGAAAAAGAGAAGATGGAAAGAAAACAGAGGAATAACTACAATAATGACAACAAATAATATATATTGAGTGCTTACTATGATAGCCATTTACATGCTTACTTTATGTATCCGTATAAGAAGTTTCGGAGAAGGCAATAGCACCCCACTCCAGTACTCTCACCTGGAAACTCCCAGGGATGAAGGAGCCTGGTGGGCTGTAGTTCATGTGGTCACTAAGAGTCAGACATGACTGAGCGACTTCACTGTCACTTTTCACTTTCATGCATTGGAGAAGGAAATGGAGAATCCCAGGGACTGAGGAACCTAGTGGGTTGCTGTCTGTGGGGTCGCACAGAGTTGGACACGACTAAAGTGACTTAGCAGCAGCAGCATAGGAAATTTGGGATTTCCTGGTGGCTAAGTGGTAAAGAATCTACTTTCCAAGGCAGGAGATGCAAGAGAATTTGATCCCTAGGTCGGGAAGATCCCCTGGAGAAGGAAATGACAACCCACTCCAGTATTCTTGTTTAGGAAATTCTATGAACAGAGGAGCACCTGGTGAGTTACAGTCCATGGGATAAAGAGTTAGACACGACTTAACGACTAGACAAAAGCAATAGGAAGTTTGCAAAATTGGTTTGCTATTACCATTCACATGAGGAAATGGAGGCTCTGACACATAAATTTCACAAGTTACTCAACTGCTGAATTATAGCCATGGGCTGGAAGCTGGGTGTGTCTGCACCAAAAGTCCAACATACAACCCTTGGCATTCTGGCTCCCAGGTGGGAGGGCTGACGATATCAGGCCGTTGGATACAGAAACTGTTATAGGCTCCTGTTTCGGTGTGGACTGGGGTTGGGAACCAACCCTCAGTGGATGCTGCACCATCATTTCCCTCTGGAAGAAGCCTTCATCAGGGCCTGTCATCTGTGGGTGTTGCAGCCGGCAGACACTCTGTTTCTGTGGACCATCATCTGCGCTCACTCTGCCCCCTCATTTCTAGGATCCAGATACCTGGCAGGGCTGCCTGCCGGATGGGGCCTTAGCTGACTCTGGCCAATTCTTATGCCTCACTTTACCCTTGCCACACTTTGCCTGGCCTCATTTTGCCCCAGTCCTCCCTACCCACTGCCTAGGAGTCATGCGCCTTGACGTATTCTCATCTCAAAGACTCATTTGATAGTAAGGGTTCCTTCAAGCTTGTATTGGCCAGTTTGTGGGATGGAGGAAGTCACGGGGGAGGTTTCAGTCAGTGCAGGAGACCCAGCTACAGCAGCATGTGGCCAACTGGTCCAGGTACTCCAACAGCCTTACTTCATGGAAATGGTGAAGGACTTATATCCTGTGGTTATAAATCAGGACCATAAGCTGGCCTTCCAGTTCCAGAACTGAATATTTATCTTCTTGATGGAATGAGATAGCTAATCTAGTTTAAATATGGATGATAAATACAAGGCTTGAGGATTTCTGACTCCTCTACTGTCTGCAGCTTATTTGAAAGTGCTGAGGTCAAAGATTGTATTCTGTGTGCTGTTTCAGTAAACAAAGGATGCTGCTGCTGTAAAGCCCATTGTAGGGACTGCTGATTGTGCACCCTGAGATATTCAGGATGTAGAAAAACTGATACTGGCTCTAGATAGTTAAGATGTATATCAAAGGAATGATTCAAAAAGCCCAGACTCTTGCATCTCCCCATGTGCAGAAAAGCACTAAATTATTAATTTGAAATGACTAATTTTTGTGATTAGCAGTAATCTCTTAATGTTCAATTACTTTTTTCTTCCCAGTGAAAACCCCTAAGTATCCTGGTTTCCCCCTTAGGTTTTCAGAACAGTCTTTCAGAGCTCTTGGAGAGGCTGCCATCCCAGGTATAACTGAAAGCTATCAGTTAACTGAACTCTGAAGTTTCTGCAAATGAGAAAGGAGATAAGACCAGATTCTGTTGTTACTTTGACAGCATTGCATTTCCTTCTAAGAAGGCCTGTTTGAGAAGCACCAAACCTAAGAACAAATTAGCACTACTTTTTTGGGATGATGACCTATAGCCCTATTCTCTTTAAAATTACAGTTTTCAAATTAAGCTTTGTTGATTGAGTGGCTGTCCTGTTGCTTCGGTTTGCCTATGGCTGTGCCTTGGATCACCTGCTTGACTTCCCGGTGCCGCCTACTAGTGGTAGATACAACGAAGGAGCTTCAAGGACCTGTGAATGAGAAACATTGGCTGCTATATCAGTAAACAAAGGATGCTGCAGTCCTCAAGCCATCACCCCTGATGGTGAGCCCTGAGGAGACTCAGGGTGGAAGCAAGATGCCTGCCATCAAGCAGTCTACCACTGCAGCCACCCCCAGTGTTGCGCCCTGAAGGGACGCAGGATGAGAAAGCACAGGATGCGCTCCCCAGAGAGCTGAGATATGTATCAAATGAATGATTTCAATGAGTCCAGACTTTTGCATCTTTTCATACATAAAAAAGCACTAAATAAATTAACTTAGGACATTGGCGTGTGTTAGTTGCTGTCATGTCCAACTCTGCTTCCCCACAGACTATAGCCTGTCAGACTCCTCTGCCTACGGAATTCTCCAGGCAAGAATACTGGAGTGGGTTGTCATTGTCTTCTCCAGGGGATACTGCCAACCCAAGGATTGAACACAGGTCTCCTGCACTGTGGGCAGATTCTTTACTGTCTGAGCCACCTGGGAAGTTCTCTTTAATTAACAGTGATTAAAAAAAAAAAATGTTCTGACTACCCTGGTCTTTGTTGCAAAAACTATATATCCTGGTTCCTCCCTTACCTCTTGGAAGCAGTCCCTTAGAACTATCTGAGAGGATGCCTCCTGGACTTGATGACCTCAGAAGGTCTGCTAAATAAAACATAATCTTCAACTTTAAGTTGTGGATTTTTTCACTTGACAGACATATCCAGTTTTAAAATATAATTTTCAAAATTATAATAGGCTATAATGCCTAAATTGAGTTTTAAAATTATGTGAAAATTATTTTATAACTGAACATTAAAAACTTGTTTTTTAAATTGAAAAACATGGCTAGGATATATTTTAAATGTTTATTCAAATATTTACTAGTTGATGAATATTATTTTAAAGAGATTTGTCTAAACACAGGAAAATTCACTCACTATAATTTCTAATTATGACCAGTCTTAAAAAGTCTTTCAACATCCACATCCTCTTATTGTTCAATATTCTTGAAAATAGAAGACCCCATTATTCCTTGTGGCCATGAGCCTTTCAGCTAAACAACCACTTTAATGTCACAGGGAACAAAAACACTTCACTATTACTAAACTAAAATGATATAAAGCAGAGCTGGTTCAAAACAGCTGTCTCTCCAATGTTCTAGCTCTACCCCAACTCAGAGGGTGGGGAATCACAATCTGTGAACCGAGGTTAGTGGAGAACAAATTTTCCCATGGACCAAGTGTCTGATATTTTGCTTAGGAAGGGTAATGAACACACTAGGGAAAATGGAGAGTGTCATTGTAAAGGGGCTTACATCTGTTTTCCTTTAGATAATTGCCTTTTACTTGTCTCTTATTAGTAAATGGCTTCCAGGGTTGGTTGCTTTAGAATATCACATCAAAACAAAGTGTTTTTTCTGTTCCTATTTTACTTTTATTGAGTTTAAAATATGTTTGTTGTCAATCATTAGGTTGTCAAATTTCTGTCAATTTCTGTACATCTGTTTTTAAAAATTGTTCACAGAGTCCAATGGGCAGGACCCCCTTTACAGGGATGGGCATGCCCTAAGTGAGGACTGGAGACAATCTGTTCCCTGTGACTGGCTTCCTTTCTATCAGAGGCCTCCTCTGATGAGTCATCCTGGTTTTAAAATATTTAGAACAGTTCTCTTTCCCTAAATCAGTCTTCAGCATCTCTGGTCCCTGAGATTACTGTTTGTTAGGCAGATGATATATCAGTTTCTCACAAACAGATGCACTTAACATTTATTAATATATTTTTCCATTCTAAGTTCTCATTTATTCATGACACCTAACTTGCATTTTTTCAAAAATGTTATAGCCTCAGTATGGGACAAACATATTTAGAAAAAAAAAATTTACTGACTGATCATAATCCGCCTTATAGTCATGAATAAAGAAGGGTCTCTGGGGACTTCCCTGGTTCAATCCCTGCTCTGGGAAGATCCCACATACAGTGGAGTAACTAAGCTTGAAAGCTGCAACTACTGAAGCCTACAGTCCTAGAACCCATGCTCCGAAATAAGAGAAGCCTCTGCAATCAGAACCTGCACACTGCAACAGAGATCCAGCATGGCCAAAAGCAAAATGAACAGAAAGCCTCTGATGGGAAAGGCAGAATTGGAGAGGGAACAAGAGTCAAACCTTAGTAAGGGCTGCTAGATTCCGGCTTGACTGGGTGGGTGGGTGAGGGATTGGGGGCAGTGTTTGATAGAACTCTCTAAGCTAGCTTTGGGAAACCCAGAGTAGAAGAATAACTTTTGTCTTGTTTTCTACCTGGAGATGTGAGAGATGGTGAGTCCCAGCCTGAGCTCCTGTGCCACCAGGACCTCAGAAAGAGAGTGCAGGTGGGCATGTGGAGCTGCTACGATTGCAGACCAGGCTGAGGCAGCCACAGAGAGAGCCCTGCCCATAGCAAGCACCCTCCTGCACGGCTGAGAGAGGCCCACAATCTTGAGGGGACCTTGCCTGTGTCGGAGAGAAGGTGGATTCAGGGATTTAAAGGTCAGAACAGCAAAGAGTTCTGTGACAGACACCCACGGAGATATGGACAGCCCAGGACGTGCCAAGAAAGAGAGATGATGCCATCCAGGGATCAAAAGTCACCATGTCTCAGCAGATGTCAGAGACTAATAATTTGCCCTGGAGTTAAGGCCACTCTGTATAAGTGAGAGCAGAAAATACTGAATTTCACTGAGACTATTCCTAAAAACAAATCTGTGATTAGGACTGGTAATCCCAAATCAGCTTAGTTATTTTAGGACTCGTACTGGGAAAAATATGGAACTAAGGAGAAGTTCAGGTGAGCTGTAGGAAAGTAAAGTCATATTTTGCACACCCAAGTTCGTGACCTGAGTATGTCTGCTAGTCACTGGATTGTAAATTGACTTCTGGGGATGATTTTCTAAACGTGGCAGCCGATTGAAGTGTCTTTCTTTGGCAGTCGTATTCATTGGCATGGCTAAATCCATGGCTATATTCGCTTGTTATGTCCAACTTTTAATTGTCTTGATTTGTCTGAGTCTGAGCTGGTGAGAGGCACCCACTCTCAGGGTCCTGGCAACCATAAATGGCAGAATCTGAAGGACTGCAGACAGAATCTGACATGCTGACGTCTCTCAGATGAGGCTCTGCTGGCGTCACAGTAGTGTGAGCACTTTGATGAAAGCCCTGAAACTGGAGCACAGAGGCCACATCCTACATTTCCATCCAGTATCCAAATTGGTTCATGCGAACTTAAGTTTTCAATAAATGTTGAAAAAAATTGAGCCAGACTTTATGTGTTCTCCCTCCTTTAGATTCCTAGTGTCTTTCCCAACCTTGCTAATTTAACCCTTTCCTCCCTGATAGCACTTCTCTGGAGAGGGTGGTGCCCTCAGGAGAGCTTTCTGTTTTGCTGCTTCAAGAAGCACAAGCTCAGGCACCCTACCACTCAGTTCATTCCTGCCCCTGAAGGTCCCTGAAGACAGAGGAGGCCAACAGACCAGTACTGGAGGAGGGGAGAGGTGGCAGAGACCAAATGGGACCACACCACCCACCTGCAGAGCAAATCATTTGGCAAGGGCTTATTTTTTAAACCTCATGCCTCAGTGACTCTCTGTGGAAGAGGAAAAATTCACCAATCTTGGGTATAGTTCTCCAGAGAGGAGTCTTTGCCTCAGTAGCAGAATGGGGAGGATGCTCTCATTCGATCATTTCAACCCCATGTGCTGTCGCTAGCATATGCGCATTCGAGCCTGATGCAGGGGTTCTTACAATGGGCAACTTGGCCCAGGGGCATCTGGTAAAATCTGGAGACATTTTAGCTATCACAACTGTGGGGAAAATGCTGCTGGGTTCTAGTGAGTAGAGACCAGTAGCATGTTGTCCTCTTGCAAAGAATCATCTGGTCCAAAATATCAAGTGTCACTGTTAAGAAACACTGGGTTAACATTTTAATTTAAATTGTATTAAAAATATAAGATTACAAAAACAATTTGCTAGTATGTGTAAGTTACACCTCAGGCATGACAACTATAGCAGGATTACCATACTAAATGGACAACATTTAAAAGAGCACTTGATAAGTAATTGACAAAACGTGCCCCTTGCCTTTGTCAGCAGCTTGTAGAAGTGGTGAAAGAGGACAAGCAGTGATCTTGGCACTCATCTCACACGCTAGTAAAGTAATGCTCAAAATTCTCCAAGCCAGGCTTCAGCAATACGTGAACCGTGAACTCCCTGATGTTCCAGCTGGTTTTAGAAAAGGCAGAGGAACCAGAGATCACGTTGCCAACATCTGCTGCATCATGGAAAAAGCAAGAGAGTTCCAGAAAAACATCTACTTCTGCTTTATTGACTATGCCAAAGCCTTTGACTGTGTGGATTACAATAAACTGTGGAAAATTCTTCAAGAGATGGGAATACCAGACCACCTAACCTGCCTCTTGAGAAATCTGTATGCAGGTCAGGAAGCAACAGTTAGAACTGGACATGGAACAACAGATTGGTTCCAAATAGGAAAAGGAGTACATCAAGGCTGTATATTGTCACCCTGCTTATTAAACTTATATGCAGAGTACATATCATGAGAAATGCTGGACTAGAAGAAGCACAAGCTGGAATCAAGATTGCTGGTAGAAATATCAATAACCTCAGATATGCAGATGACACCACCCTTATGGCAGAAAGTGAAGAGAAGCTAAAAAGCCTCTTGATGAAAGTGAAAAAGGAGAGTGAAAAAGTTGGCTTAAAGCTCAACATTCAGAAAACGAAGATCATGACATCTGGTCCCATCACTTCATGGAAAATAGATGGGGAAACAGTGGAAACAGTGTCAGACTTTATTTTGGGGGGGCTCCAAAATCACTGCAGATGGTGACTGCAGCCATGAAATTAAAAGACGCTTACTCCTTGGAAGAAAAGTTATGACCAACTCTAATGCTGGGAGGGATTGGGAGCAGGAGGAGAAGGGGACGACTGAGGATGAGATGGCTAGATGGCATCACAGACTCGATGGACGTGAGTCTGAGTGATCTCCAAGAGATGACGATAGACAAGGAGGCCTGGCGTGCTGCGATTCATGGGGTCACAAAGAGTCAGACACAACTGAGCGACTGAACTGAACTGAATAGGACTGGCATCCACCAAGTGTAAACACAGTGCATATCATGACTGGCTGCTTTGCTGGGAGGCAGGGAGATGAAGCCTATAGATTGTTGCACTGCAGGGGATGCTGTGGAGCACAGCCTGCATCTCCTCCCCTCAGGGGTGAAACATTTCCAGAAGCTTCCCTGAACACTCAGTGAATCCTTCCCAGAGCACTGCCCTCAGCTGGGGAGAGCAGCCCCACCCAAGTCCCCCCAGGCATTTCCTCAATCAGCTTGAAATGAATGTCCAGTCCAAGAGGGAGTGTAAAGCCTTGACTCCTGACCTTTATTTGAGACTGTGCCCTCCTAGCCCCAGAGCTCCCAGTGGGAGCCCTGGAGGCTTTTGTGCAGTTCAGAGCAGTCTGTCCTTCCCTCGGCTGCATCCTCCTCAGTTTCTCCTCCACAGCCCTTGGTGCTGAGGGTCCTTCCCAGGGAAGCTTTCAGAGTCTGTTTGCCAGGGCCCCCGCACTGGGACAGATGCAGATATGATAATTTCGGACAGATTTAACAGTACCATGTAAAGATCTCTTTAGGATACTGTTAGACCCGGAGAAGGCCTATTCACAGGAGCCGTCGCTTCACAGATCACCAAGAGTCGAATTCGATGCAAACAGCAAGAGGATTTATTAGGCCGGCGCGCCGGGGTTCAGTCACCTCCAAGGAGGAACGAACCCCGAGCATCGTTACAGAGAAGTTTTTATACCCGAGGGCCACAAGCAGGTACAGCTGGGGTTACAGGTGGGGTGAGGACGTTTGATTGGTGGGCAAGGCTTGACCTTTACAGGGATAGGTCTGCAAGTTATTAAGTCGAAACGGCCGACTGACCACCCCGCGGCAGTTGGCCAATTCTTGGAAAAACAGATCCCAGGAAGGATTAACAGAAAAGTAATCATCCTGGGGGGGGCGGGGGTTCTGCAAAGGTCAGGAGACCATGAGTAATCAGATAAGGGGCAGGTTATTTTCCATAAGATATGGCCTGCCTCTGGGGTTTTTAACAGAACAAAGAAAACCTTTTAAAATTTAACCTTTCCCTTCAATACGTTAAAGCTTCAGAATAGTATGCTGCTGCTAACTGCTAAGTTGCTTCAGTTGTGTCCGACTCTGTGCGACCCCATAGACGGCAGCCCACCAGGCTCCCTAGTCCCTGGGATTCTTCAGGCAAGGACACTGGAGTGGGTTGCCATTTCCTTCTCCAATGCATGAAAGTGAAGAGTGAAAGTGAAGTCACTCAGTTGTGTCCAACTCTTAGCGACCCCATGGACTGCAGCCCACCAGGCTCCTCTGTCCATGGGATTTTCCAGGCAAGAGTACTGGAGTGGGTTGCCAGTGCCTTCTCTGAATAGTATAGTCCAAACCCTATGAAATATAATATGAGATAATTCACATGAGAACATTTCGTGTCCCTGTATCTCAGGAGGGTTGGAGGGGGTAGAGAAAGAGAAAATGCTCTCAACAGGCCCAAGGCTACTCCTTGAAATGATGCAAGATGATCAACTAGGAGAAGAATGTGAGTAAACCGTGCAATGCCATTGACTCAGTCCCCTTTAAAAGTTTCAGTTTCTGTTTTACTATTATTGTTTTGTTTGTTGTCCTATAAAGACCACATGTCATTTAGTGAAACTGACTCGGTGGGCTTTGACCTGGGAAGGACTCTGGTATATACAGCTCCCACTCACCTTGCAATTCTGTGTTCCAAGAAGCCCATCACTTCCCCTTCAAATGAGAAGGGGAAAACATCTGATTTGCCATCTTTCTGGAGAAGGAAATGGCAATCCACTCCAGTATTCTTGCCTGGAGAATCCCATGGACGGAAAAGCCTAGTAGGTTACAGTCCACGGGGTTGCAAAGAGTCAGACACGACTGAGTGACTTCACCTTAATTCTGTGTTCCAAGAAGCCCATCACTTCCCCTTCAAATGAGAAGGGGAAAACATCTGATTTGCCATCTTTAGTAGCAATATGTACTTAAATCATAGAGAGGGAAAAATAGAGAACATTTTTTTTTTCTATTTTAATTTGGATTCCTAAGGGAGAAGAAGAGTTTACCAACAGCCTTTCAGCTCTTTCCACAGAAGAATTTCCATTTATATGTAAATTACACTGATTTAATGGAATTTGTTCTCCAAAGTCCCTTATGGTCTGTACTGTGATTTATCTCATTTGCAGATACTACAGAAGATATGAAAAGTGTCGCTAAGTGAGACTAAGAGCGCTGTTTTTTCTTCCTGTTATTGATTATAATAATTATGCAGATATCAATAACCTGTGCAGAGCAGACAATAGGTGCATGGGTTGAAAAAAGAATTAGAAGTAAAATTGGAGATTGAATTATATCCCAGTAATGCTGTTTATTTTTGTAGTGCTTATTCTTTAAGGCTTTTAAGCCACTAGGAACTTATTTTATGTTAGCATTCAGTCAGAAGGTATTGCATTACACACCTGTTTCTATTTCAATCTAATTGAAGGTTATTTTATTCCTCATAAGTGCCCATATTGTTCTAATATATGTAATATGATTTGTATTGGAATAATACAGTATTATTATTTCTTTTTGCTATCAGTTTTTAAACCCTTGTATTATGTCACATTCCTTCCTTCTTTGATAAAGCAAAGTGCTTTCATAAAAATCACATTATTTTCATAAAATTACTGATTGAAAGATTGGGCAGGTTTAAACATTTTTTTTTTCACTATGAATGAAGAAGAGTTGCCTTTACAACACATATTATATTGGGACACAATAAGCTGCCATCATACTCGGTGGCAACCAAAAGATTAAGAGAAAAAAAACCCCAAAGTTTAATTTCTGGGAAGGTCAGAATATAAGCAGAACTCCATGAAAGCCAATTTTATGAGTTCTGTATTTGTCATCATTTTTTTGAGGCTTATTTGAAACTTTTATTTTCTTTCTTTATGGATATATTGGCTATGCTGCCCAGATTGTGGTGTTTCAGTTCCCTGACCAGGGGTCGAATCCTTGCCCATAGCACTGAAAGCACAGGCTTAACCTCTGGACCTCCAGGAATTCCTTGGATATTATTATACAAACCTCTTTCTAGGGGAATGTATTGAACTTGCCAGAGAAGAACAATTGAAATGAATTTTGATAATTTCAAATAAACCTGACCTGTTGATTAAAGAAGGCCAAGCACAAACTTCCCTTGAAACTAAATATGAGCAATGAGTCCTAATATCTGGAGGCTTAGACTATGTTATGGGCAGGGCTTTAATAATTGTAGTATAAAATATGGTTTTAACTAAAGGGAAATAAAGTAAACAAAACCCAAAATTATTTCTAGGATCTTTGAATATTTTTAACTTCAATTTCCTCTTCCTGTTCCAAGTGGGAGAGAAGGAGCAAGTGTCCAGAGTTGCAAAGAACTTCTTGAAAAGTATTGAGAGTTTTGGGAGCCTGAAAAGATGAGTGAAAATAAAGACCAAAACTCAATTTTTAAATGAAGGCTCCATCCTTTGCTACTAATGGCATATATGCAACAGGAAGATAATAAATTTCTCTTACTGGTCTTGGCAGTGAATCACTCAGTTCATTAGGCTTAGGTTCTTCAATTCATGAATGTTCTTTTATGCTTTTGTGTATAATTATGGGCTTCCCTGTGGCTCAGGTGGTAAAATGCCTATCTGCAATGTGGAAGTCCTGGATTTAACCCCTGGGTTGGGAAGATTCCCTGGAGAAGGGAAAGACTACCTTCTTTGGTATTCTGGCCTAGACAATTCCATGGACTATACTGTCCATGGAGTCACAAAGAAAGTGTAAGTAAGCGTTAGTTGCTCAGTTGTTCCTGATTCTTTGCGACCCCATGGACTGCAGCCCACCAGGTTCCTGTGTCCGTGAGATTTTCCAGGCAAGGCTACTGGAGTGGTTTACCATTTCCTTCTCCAGGGGATCTTCCCAACTCAGGGATCGAACCCAGGTCTCCTGAACTGCAGGCAGATTCCTTACCAACTGATCTACAAAGGAGTCACAAAGAGTCAGACACAACTGAGTCACTTTCACTTTCACTTGCATTATAACTTAGTCATTGAGCAGGCAGAGAACTGCTTGCTCTTTAAGAGAACTGCTTTACTCTGTAATCAAGACTTTTGTTTCTTTCCTTTGTTGTACAAAGTGTTCTTTTCCCTTCTCAGTTGCCAGGGCGGCCCTGGCTATGCCACCCTGTGTTGAGGGCACTGAGCTCGTTGGCCATAGGAGCCGTGAGGGTGGTCTCTATCACTCACGCTCTAGGACTGCAAGCAGGGGGATGATCTAAGTTTGGAGAGGTGTAGCATGGTTATCTGAAGAAGTGTTCTTGAAACTGAAATGAGTATTCCAATGACTCACTAATATTCCCACTTTATTCATATTGAACTCACCCTGACCAAAGTAAGTTTCCTTACAACTTTATTCTGTTGCATGTAATAAATAATGAACATTATCAACAAGGCATTTCTAGTTATAATTAGTGGTTATGATGCCTATGTGAAGAGAGATTTCAAAGTATCTCTACCCTGAGCCACCTCTTCTAACACTCTAGAGAAGAGTTAAAGCAAGAAGTTTCACTCTAAAAGGCAGATGTACTGTGCAAATTCGAGAACATTCTGGAAGCACTTTTCCTTTATCTAGAGCTGGTGTTCCCTAAGTGGATCCCATGGATGTGTTTTCTTTTATGTGTATGGGCTTAAGAATCTGGACTCAATCAACCCTAGGCAACTCTCACTTTCACTTTTCCCACATGTAACCAAATTTATTGCTACCATATCAGCCTGAAAAACCTAGGGAAGGTGACCTGGTCAATTTTAATATAAGTTGAGTATTAAGTAATCTGCTCCCTCCTTCCTCTTATCTGCATCTCCAATATCCCTGGCCCTATGAGATATGAATTTTCTTTTCACTGGAGTTTTAAGATTCAAGATTGGCATCTGGGCTTGAAGGGAAAGAAGATCCCCATGTCTCTGAAGCAAAAAAAAAAAAAAAAAAAGAAAAAGAAAGAAAAAGAAGAAGAATTTTTCTATGGTCCAGCCCTATAATCTAGTTCCTACAATGGATTTGGGGCCCAAAGCTTAAACTAAATAATAAAGTATTTTAGTGTTTTCCATCTCCTCCCCCTTTATATATGTAAGTATAGTATTCTCAGGATAAAGGTGAAGGTGGTCAGGATGTATGTTTCTCTGACCTGACAGAGAGAGAATTAGACAGACTTGGGTCTGCCACTGTAGTAAATGATTCAAATAAGTTATTTCACTTGACCCTGAGTTTTCCAATAGTAAACTGTTGTAAAAACATTGTTCAGTTATGAGGATTTATTAAGATTTACAAATTATCTAGTACAGTGCCACTCACAGAATATAGGCTGAATTAATGGCAGCCACGATTATGGAAACAAAATGAAAGAGCACATTCTAAGCTAGGAAGAATGTTCGGCTATTATTAGATTTATTATGTAAAAGTGTGCTTTCTACATGTTTGTAAGTGTCTAGCATTCCACTGACAATATTGTCCAGGGGCAATATTTTTCAGGGCTGCAGGAGCCTGGCGGAATGGGGAGAAAAGCAGAGGTCACAGGACTGTGAAGCTCTTGTGAGGCCAAGCACGCAACAGCGGCTGGTGTGGGTGAGGGCTATTGCTTTGTGAAGTCACTGAGGATGAAGGGAGGAAGTTGGGTGTATACCACATCCAAAAGATGAGGCGAAGTGGAGATGAGAGAGTGAACAGCTTGTGGTAAACCACCATCCTAAGTCATATTTGCCCCATGCTGAGGTGTTTACACCATATAGGACTTGACAGAGTGGGATTCCTGGGGCAGGGTCTGCATGTTCATCTGGTCATAGAGTTTGTTTGCAGGGCTTGTCCAGCTTTCCTCCAGGGGATATTACACCCTTGTAGCTCAGGTCTCTTTTCCCCTCTCTGTCTAAAGTCTTCTGACCACCCTCACTCTTATCCTTTTTGACTTGCTAAGAGCTGCTGAAATTTAGAAGTCTCCAGCAGGTAATGTGCTGTTGGCTTCTGGCCTGCAGACAAAGCCCCCTCTTGTGGATCCTGTGAGTCTCTTCAGCATCCATTAATAATCTCCCCCACTAACATTGCCTCCATTTCCAGCCTGGATTGGAATAAACCCAGAAGGAAATCTCCTCCTTTTGGTACAGTTCTGGACATTTACAATAAAGCCAGTCTGTGTGTGGCATGTTCCCAGCTACAAATGAGTTTGGGGTGGTTTAGTCACTGGAAACATGAGGAATTTTGTCAATGATTGTAGAACTCAGGCTCTGTATCCCACTGGTAAAGTGAGGAGACATCAGTAGCTTTCCTGTGGCTGAGGTGAGGCTGCTTCAGGATGGCCCTGACGGTGAAGGAGGGCACAACGTCCTTGTCACCAGCTACAAAGCTCATCCAGTCTCTGGACTTGCCAGTAGTTGGGCTACTAAGTTCCTTTTGGACATTTATTCTTTATGTGAAGTCACTGAGGATGAAGGGAGGAAGCTGGGTGTATACCACATCCAAAAGATGAGGCGAAGTGGAGATGAGAGATGAACAGCTTGTGGTAAACCACCATCCTAAGTCATATTTGCCCCATGCTGAGGTGTTTACACCATATAGGACTTGACAGAGTGGGATTCCTGGGGCAGGGTCTGCATGTTCATCTGGTCATAGAGTTTGTTTGCAGGGCTCGTCCAGCTTTCCTCCAGGGGATATTACACCCTTGTAGCTCAGGTCTCTTTTCTCCTCTCTGTCTAAAGTCTTCTGACCACCCTCACTCTTATCCTTTTTGACTTGCTAAGAGCTGCTGAAATTTAGAAGTCTCCAGCAGGTAATGTGCTGTTGGCTTCTGGCCTGCAGACAAAGCCCCCTCTTGTGGATCCTGTGAGTCTCTTCAGCATCCATTAATAATCTCCCCCATTAACATTGCCTCCATTTCCAGCCTGGATTGGAATAAACCCAGAAGGAAATCTCCTCCTTTTGGTACAGTTCTGGACATTTAAAATAAAGCCAGTCTGTGTGTGGCATGTTCCCAGCTACAAATGAGTTTGGGGTGGTTTAGTCACTGGAAACATGAGGAATTTTGTCACTGATTGTAGAACTCAGGCTCTGTATCCCACTGGTAAAGTGAGGAGACATCAGTAGCTTTCCTGTGGCTGAGGTGAGGCTGCTTCAGGATGGCCCTGACGGTGAAGGAGGGCACAACGTCCTTGTCACCAGCTACAAAGCTCATCCAGTCTTTGGACTTGCCAGTAGTTGGGCTACTAAGTTCCTTTTGGACATTTATTCTTTAAAAAAAAAATATTTATTTTCTAACCGAAGGATGCTTGCTTTACAGAATTTTGTTGTTTTCTGTCAAATCTCAACATGAATCAGCCATAGAAATACATATATTTCCTCCATCTTGAACATCCCTCCCATGTCCCTCCCCATCCCACACCTCTAGGTTGATACAGAGCCCCTGAAACATACACAAAATTCCTATTGGCTATCTGTTTTACATATAGTAAGGTAAGTTTCCATGTTATTCTCTCCATACATCTCACCCTCTTCTCCCCTTATCTCATGTCCATAAGTCTGTTCTCTATGTCTGTTTCACCATAGCTGCCCTGCAAATAAATTCTTTGGTACGATCTTTCTAGATTCCGTATATATGTGTTAGTATGCAATATTTATCCTTCTCTTTCTGACTTACTTCACTCTGTATAATAGGCTCTAGATTCATCCACCTCAATAGAACTGACTCAAATGCATTTCTTATTATGGCTGAGTAATATTCCATTGTATATATGTACCACAACTTCCTTGTCCATTCATCTGTTGATGGACATCTGGGTAGCTTCCATGTTCTAGCTATTGTAAATAATGTTGCAATAAACACTGGGGTACATGCGTCATTTTAAATTTTGATTTCCTCAGGGTGCATGCCTAGGAGTGGGATTGCTGGGTCATATAGTGGTTTTATTCCTATTTTTTTAAGGAATCTTCATACGGTCTTCCATAGTGGCTATATCAATTTACATTCCCATCAACAGTGCAAGAGGGTTTCCTTTTCTTCACACCCTTTCCAGCATTTATTGTTGGCAGACTTTTTTTTGGTGGCCATTCTGACCAGTGTGAAGTGATATCTCACTGTAGTTTTGATTTGCATTTCTCTAGTAATGAGTGATGTTGAACATATTTTCATATGTTTGCTAGCCATCTCAGTGTCTCCTTTGGAGAAATGTCTGTTTAGGTCTTTTCCCCAATTTTGAGTGGGTTGTTTCTTTTACTGATATTGAGTAGTATGAGCCATTTGTATATTTTGGAAATTAACCCTTTGTCAGTTGTTTCTTTTGTTTTTATTTTCTCTCATTCTGAAGGTTGTCTTTTTACCTTGCTTATAGTTTCCTTTGAAAAAAGGATATATGATATATATATATAATAAACCTACAGCAAACATTATTCTCAGTGGTGAAAAACTGCAAACATTCCCCATAAGATCAGGAACAAGACAAGGGCCCACTCTTACCACTATCATTCAATATAGTTTTGAAAGTTGTAGCTGAACCACAAGCTGGAATAAAGATTGCTGGGAGAAATACCAACAACCTCATATACACAGATAACACCATCCTAATGGCAGGAAGCAAAGAACTAAAGAACTTCTTGATGAAAGTGAAAGAGGAGAGTGGAAAAAGTTGGCTTAAAACTCAACATTCAAAAAACTAATATCATGGCATCTGCTCTATCATTTCATGGCAAATAGATAAGGAAGCAATGGAGACAGTGAGGGACTTGATTTTTTGGGGGTTTCAAAATCACTGCAGATGGTGACTGCAGCCATGAAATTAAAAGACACTTGCTCCTTGGAAGAAAAGCTGTGACCAATATAGACAGCATCTTAAAAAGCAGAGACATTACTTTGCTGATGGGCTTCCCTGATAGCTCAGTTGGTAAAGAATCTATCTGCAATGCAGGAGACCCTGGTTCAACTCCTGGGTCAGGAAGATCCACTGGAGAAGGACAGGCTACCCACTCCAGTATTCTTGGGCTTCCCTGGTAGCTCAGCTGGTGAAGAATCTGCCTGCAATGTGGGGGACCTGGGTTTGATCCCTGGGTTGGGAAGATCCCCTGGAGAAGGGAAAGGCTACCCACTCCCATATTCTGGCCTGGAGAATTCCATGGGCTGCATAGTCCATGGGGTCACAAAGAGTCAGACTCAGCAACTTTCACTTTATTTTACCAGTAATGATCTGTCTAATCAAAGCTATGGTTTTTCCAGTAGTCATGTATGGATATGAGAGTTGCACTATAAAGAAAGCTGAGCACCAAAGAATTTATGCTTTTGAACCGTGGTGTTGGAGAAGTCTCTTGAGAGTCCCTTGAATTGCAAGGAGATCAAACCAGTCAGTCCTGAAGGAAATCAACCCTAAAGGTTGGATGGACTGATGCTTAAGCTTAAGCTCCAATACTTTGGCCACCTGATGTGAAGAACTGACTCATTGGAAAAGACCTTGATGCTGGGAAAGATTGAAGGCAAGAGGAGAAGCGGATAACAGAGGATAAGATGGTTGGATGACATCACCGACTAGATGGACATAAGCAAGCTCTAGGATCTGGTGATGGACAGGGAAGCCTGGCATGCTGCAGTCCGTGATGTCACAAAGAGTTGAACATGACAGAGCAACTGAACTGAACTGACCTGAACTGAATTGAGCTATAGCAATCAGAGAAGAAAAAGAAATAAAAGGAATCCAGATCAGAAAAGAAGTAAAGCTCTCACTGTTTGCAGATGCCATACTATATACATAGAAACCTCTAAAGATACTATCAGAAAATTACTAGAGCTAATCAGTGAATTCAGCAAAGTCACAGGATACAAAATCAATACATAGAAATCACTTGCATTCCTATATGTTAACAATGAAAAATCAGAAAAAGAAATTAAGGAATCAATTCCATTCATCATGGCAAAAAGAATAAAATATCTAGGACATTTATTATTAATTGCTATTGTGAAAATCTTAATGGATGCAATATTAGGTATTTCTCCATCATGGATCAAAGCACTGTTGAGGAGAAGAGGCTTGCATAACTCAGTGAAGCTATGAGCCATGTCATGCAGAGACACCCACTCTAGTATTCTTGCTTGGAGAACCACATGGACAATATGAAAAGGCAAAAAGATCTGACATTGGAAAATGAGCTACCCATGTTGGAAAGAGTCTAATATGCTACTCGGGAAGAATGGAGGGCAATTACTCTACTCCAGTAAGAATGAAGAATGAAGTGACTGGGTCAGAGCAGAAATGACACTCAGCTGTGGATGTTTCTGGTGGTGAAAATAAAGTTCAATGCTGTAAAGAACAATTTTGCATAGGAACCTGAATATTAGGTCCATGAATCAAGGTAAATTGGATGTAGTCAAGCAGAAGATGTTAAGATTGAACATCAGCATCTTAGGAATCAGTGATGGGAATAAGAATTTTAAATTCAGATAACCTTTATATCTACTACTGCAGGCAAGAATCCCTTAGAATACGTGGAGTAGCTCTTAGAGTCAACAAGAGTCTAAAATGCAGAATGTGAATGCAACCTCAAAAATGACAGGATGATCTCAGTTCATTTCTAAGACAAACCATTTAACATCAGAGTAGTCCAAGATTATACCTCAACTCTTTTGCTGAAGATGCTGAAGTTGATGGTCTCTGAAGACTTGAACACCGTCTAGAACTAATATCACAAAAGGATGTCCTTTTTATTATATGCGATTGGAATGCCATATGATGAAATTTGGAAAACAAGAAGTCAAGGGATACCTGGAGTAACAGGCAAGGTTGGCCTTGGAGTACAGAATGAAGCAGGGCAAAGGGTAACAGAATTTTGTCAAGACAACACATTGGTCATAGCAAAAAACATTTTTCCAACCCAAGAGACAGCTCTACCCATGGACATCCCCAGATGGTCAACACTGAAATCAGATTGATTATGTTCTTTTTGCCAAAGATGGAAAAGCTCTATATAGTCAGCAAAAACAACACCTAGTACTGGCTATGGCTCAAATCATTAACTCCTTATTGCAAAATTCAGTCTACCTTGAACTGAAGAGGGAAAACCACTGGGCTTCCCTGTGGCTCAGATGGTCAAGAATCCACTGCAATTCAGGAGACTTGGGTTTGATCCCTGGGTTGGGAAGATTCCCTGGAGGAGGGTGTGGTAACCCACTCCAGTATTCTTGCCTGGACAATCCCCATGGACAGAGGAGCCTGGCAGCCTACAGTTCATGGGGTCACAAAGAGTTGGACATGGCTGAGTGACTAAGCACAGCACAGGCAACACCCCTAGGCCATTCAGGTATGACCAAAATCAAATCCCTTATGATTTTACAGGATAAGTGATAAATAGATTCAAGGGATAAGATCTGGTAGACAGAGTGCCTAAAGAACTATGGACAGAGGTTTGTAACATTGAACAGGAGGCAGTGACCAAAACTATCCCAAAGAAAAAGAAATGCAAGAAGGCAAAGTGGCTGCAAGGCAAGGAGAGGTGAGAAAGCCTTCTTAAATGAATAGTGCAAAGAAATAGAGAAAAACTAGAATGGGAAAGATTAGAGATCTCTTCAAGAAAATTGGAACTATCAAGTGAATATTTCCTGAAAGGATGGGCATGATAATGGGCAAAAATAGTTAGGACCCAACAGAAGCAGAAGACATTAAGTAGAGGTGGCAAGAATACAGAGATGAACTATACAAGAAAGATCTTAATGAAATGGATAGACACACCTAAAGTCAGAATCCCGGAAAAGTGAAGTCAAGTGGGCGTTACGAAGCATTACTATGAACAAAGCTAGTGGAGGTGATGAAATTCTGATGAGCTATTTAAAATCTTAAATGATGATGCTGTTAAAGTGCTACACTCAGTAAGTCAGCAAATTTGGAAAACTCAGCAGTGTCCACAGGACTAGAAAATATCAGTCTTCATTCTAGTCTCAAGGAAGGGCAATGCCAAAGAATGTTCAAACTACTGCCACAATGTACAGTTGTGTACATTTCATATGCTAGCAGGGTTATGCTCTAAATCCTTCAAGCTAATCTTCAGCAATTTGTGAACTGAGAACTTCTAGATGTACAAACTGGGCTTTGAAGAGGCAGAAGAACCAGAGATCAAACTGCCAACTTTGTTGGATCATGGAGAAAGCTAGGGAGTTCCAGAAAAAAAAACCATCTACTTCTGCTTCATTGACTACACTAATGCTTTTTGACTGTGGAGCACAACAAACTGTGGAAAACTCTAAAGGAAATGAGAATACCAGACCACCTTACCTACCTCCTGAGAAACTTGTATGCAGGACAGGAAGCAACAGTTAGAAATGGATATGAAACAACTGACTGGTTCAAAATAGGCAAAGGAATACAACAAAGTTGTATACTGTCATCCTGCTTCTTTAAATTAGATGCAGAGTACATCATGGGAAATGTTGGGCAGAATGCATCACAAGTTGGAATGTAGATTGCCAGGAGAAATATCAACAGCTTTAGATATGCAGATATCACTCTAATGGCAGAAAGTGAAGAGGAACTAAGAAGCCTCTTGATGAACGTGAAAGAGGAGAGTAAAAAGCAGGCTTAAAACTCAACATTAAAGAAATTAAGATCATGGCATCTGGTCCCATCATGTTGTGGCAAATAATGGGGAAAAAGTAGAAACAGTGACAGATTTTATTTTCTTGGGCTCCAAAATCACTGGGGATAGTGACTTGCAGCAATGAAATTAAAAGATGCTCCTTTAAGAAAAGATATGACAAACCTAGATAGCATATTAAAAAGCAGAGACACTACTTTGTCGATAAAGTCCATATATGCAAAGTAGTCATGTACAGATGTGAGAGTTGAACCATATAGAAGGGTAAACACTGGAGAATTGATGCTTTTGAATTGTGGTGCTGGAGAAGACTCTTGAGAGTCCATTGGAGAGCAAGGAGATCAAACCAGTCAGTCCTAAATGAGATCAACCCTGAATATTCATTGGAAAAAGTGATGCTGAAGTTCCAATACTTTGCCACTTGATGGGAATAGCTGACTCCTTGTAAAAGACCTTGAAGTTGGGAAAGACTGAGGCAAAGGAGAAGGGGTGGCAGAGGATGAGATGATTAGATAGCATCATTTGCTCAGTGGACATGAATTTGAGCAAACTCTGGGAGACAGTGTATGACAGAGGAGCCTTGAGTGTTGCAGTCCACAAGGTCACAAAGAGTTGTACACAACTTAGCAACTGAACAACACCAACAACAAATGGATATGTGCCTCTGTGTACAACAGATTTCAGGAACCCCTCATTAAGGATAAGAGTTCCAGTTTGGACTCACATGTCATTGGTAAGGTTGCCAGAAAGAGAAAGGAAGGTGTCCCAAACTGTGTATTGCATAAGATTGAAGAAGCTGCATGGAAACAAAACTCTCCCTATTATGAAATGACAGGTACTTCAAAGGCTCAGAAAGGAATTTATTTTTGGTTAATATACTAAAGCAAAGATCAACCAAAATATAACTATTTGGAAGAAAAACAATTATTTTAAGATCAGACTTTACAGTTTTAATTGTAAACCTCCTTGTCTCATCAGAGCTTTCAGACAATGCTTTAAACACAAAAGGCTTGTGCACGTGGGTTTTGGTGGCAAAGTAGGAAACAGTTTTCAGTTTTAATGTGGGTTGACTAGTACAGACTAAGATTCAAACAATCCATAAGCTAAAACAATAGCTGAGTCAGAAGTTGACTTGAATCCCTAAACTCCCATCCCTCTTATTTTATTTGACCAGCCAGAGAGGAATTTTTTTGGTAAAATCATTTGCGCTACATACAAGAGGGGAAAAATTACAGTATACATACTTCTAAATTTATATGGTGCCAAATAAAACAATCTAAATCTAGCCTGAGATAGATTAATGTGGGGTTATTTCCAATTCAAATTAAAGTTGGCAGGAAATAAATTATTGTAATTAAAAAGATAAACTTTGAGTTTAAACATTTTCATTAGTCATATTATTGTTTTAAGCCACCTCTAGTGTCACTTTAGGGATGGACCACTGGCTGCCTTGTTTTGGTTCGGAGGATGCACATTTGTCTACTCAAGAATTCTCACATTGGCTGCCAGCCTATTCCTTGTGTTTCAAATTTAGGAAAGTGTACATCTCTTTGTGAACCTAACACTTTGAACTTGGATTTACTATGTACCAGAAGTAACCAAATTTATTCTGTAAGTATAAAAAGACTGTGTGTGTTAGTTACTTAGTCGTGTCTGACTCTTTGTGACCCCATGGACTGTGACCCCACCAGGCCCCTCTGTACATGGATTCTCCAGGCAAGAATGCTGGAGTGGATTGCCATTTCCTTCTCCAAAAGGAACTATAGAAAGAAAGAAAGTGAAGTCGTTCAGTTGTGTCTGACAGTTTGCAACACCATGGACTACAGCCTACCTGGCTCCTTCATCCATGGAATTTTCCAGGAGCCCTGGAGTGGGTTGCCATTTCCTTCTCCAATGAAAAGACTAGGTCTTAGCTATCACAAAAACTCAGAATAGGAAAACATGAAAGGTAAGGTGGAACTTTTCAAGTTTATTTTCAGCTTTGATAGAGAAAAGAGAATCAGGTATAAAATGTTCTGCATTCTCAGAATCATACAATTCATTTTTCATAGGAAAATACAAATGAAGTGGAATTTGAAATGAAAAGCATTTGTTAACCAAATTAAATTGAGAACTTATGGCAGGAATAAGGAAAAATGGAAGAGCTGTCTCCAGCCATACTTAGCCAGGGCTGAGAGTCCTCAGTCTCTGCCCCAGTCAGGGTTGTGCCCGGACGCTGCTGGGGTGGCATGAGTCATAAACCAACACTGGGGTTTTGCCATCCCATCTCCAAAGCTGGCCTGAAGCTACTTCTGCCTCTCTCATCACCACAGTTCCTGCTGTCCCCTTTTCCCTGGCTCACAAACTACTGGACTAACTGGGAGAAAGAGAAGGGTAGCTGAGAGAGTGAAAACCACACAGGGATCGATTCAGTGATTGCTCATCCACATAATAGATTCAGGAGTCACTGAAAGTAGCGTTGTTGAGTTTGATATGGGGAAGACATGATAAACAAAAAAGACTGCAGTAATACTATAGGACATTTGCGTCCATGGCAAACATATTAATTCATTTTTAAAAAGCACAGAAATAAAAATACCAAAAGATTAGCATCAATTTTCTCTGAAGTGTTGAGATTAGGAGTGATTCTTAAAATCAGATTCTTTCTTTTGGGTTTGTTATTTCTAAAGATTCCTTCATTGAGAAAAAGTAGAATATGGATATTAGAAAAAATGGGTATATACCATTTTGTTAGATTAAAGTATATTGAAGATAACTGTGGAATATCTGAGGACAATTAGCCTTACGCTCATCTAGATTAAACAATGGAAGTAAATTAAAAATTGTGATTAGGGTAGATATGCAAAATGTGAAATTAAGACGCCAGGTTCCTTGCGGGTCTGGACAACCTTGTACTAAAAGCACACTGCAGAGACAGAGGACTCAGAGTCTTTTAGCAGACTCAAGAATACTCAGATACAGCTCATTTTTGTTACCCACTGCATAAGGAAACCCAAAGTTATGATGCCAGTTGATCATATGAAAAAGCAGTGTGTAGCTGTGTGCTTAGTCATGTCCGACTCCTTACAACCCCATGGGCTGTGGCCAGCCAGGATCCTCTGTCCGTGGAGTTTTCCAGGGAAAATAGTGAGGTAGGTTGGCACTTCCTTCTCCAAGAGATCGTCCTCACCCAGAGATCAAACCTGTGTCTCCTTGGTTTTCTGCATTGGCAGATGGATTCTTTACCATTGATCCACCTGGGAATCATGAAAGAGTAGAGGTGGGGCTGATGTGAAGAGCCAACTCACTGGAAAATAATCCCAGTGCTGGGAACGATTGACGGTGGGAGGAGAAGGGGACAACAGAGGATGAGATGGTTGGATGGCATCACCTACTCAATGGATACGAGTTTGAGCAAGCTCCGGGAAGGAGTGAAGGACAGGGAAGACTTGTGTGCTGCAGTGTATGTGGTCGCAAAGAGTCAGATGCAACTGAGCGACTGAGCAACAAGAGCGAAGAGATGGGGCTAAATACAGCTATCATTTTGATCAGAGTCGTACCAGCAGGCCAAGGTTCAGGGGGGACCCTCCCAACCTTGGTGACCATCTTGTATATTTCTACTCCATACACTGGGCTTTATTCATAGAGTGACTAGGTACAAACTTGAATGGGGCTGGAATACAGGGATTTGTGGTTATTATATATATATATATATATATATATATATATATTATATATATCCTGGAGAAGGAAATGGCAATCCACTCCAGTATTCTTACATGGAGAATCCCATGGACAGAGAAGCCTAGTAGTTTACAGTCCACAGGGTTGCAAAGAGTCGGACACGACTGAGCAACTTCACCTCACCTCACTTCAGAATAGAATAGAATAGAGTCAGTTCAGTTCAGTTCAATCACTCAGTCATGTCTGACTCTTTGTGACCCCATGAATCACAGCATGCCAGACCTCCTTGTTCATCACCAACTCCCGGAGTTCACCCAAAATCATATGCATCGAATTGGTGATGTCATCCAGCCATCTCATCCTCTGTTGTCCCCTTCTCCTCCTGCCCCCAATCCCTCCCAGGATCAATGAGTCTTTTCCAATGAATCAACTCCTCACATGAGGTGGCCAAAGTACTGGAGTTTCAGCTTTAGCATCAGTCCTTCCAATGAACACCCAGGACTGGTCTTCTTTAGGATGGACTGGTTGAATCTCCTTGCAGTCCAAGGGACTCTCAAGAGTCTTCTCCAACACCACACTTCAAAAGCATCAATTCTTCAGCACTCAGCTTTCTTCACAGTCCAACTCTGACATCCATACGTGACCACTGGAAAAACCATAGCCTTGACTAGATGGACCTTTGTTGGCAAAGTAATGTCTATGCTTTTTAATATACTATCAAGGTTGGTCATAACTTTCCTTTCAAGGAGTAAGTGTCTTTTAATTTCCTGGCTGCAGTCACCATCTGCAGTGATTCTGGAGCCCCCAAAGTAAAACTAACACTGTTTCCTCTGTTTCCCCATCTATTTGCCATGAAGTGATGGGACTGGATACCATGATCTTCATTTTCTGAATGTTGAGCTTTAAGCCAGCTTTTTCACTCTCCTCTTTCACTTTCATCAAGAGGCTTTTTAGTTCCTCTTCACTTTCTGCCATAAGGGTGGTGTCATCTGCATATCTGAGGTTATTGATATTTCTCAATATCAATAGTGGCAATCTTGATTCCAGCTTATAGAATAGAATAGAATATGTCTAATACTTACTGAGTATTATATCTAATAGAATATGTCTAATACTGAGAGTCACAGCTTTGGTAATAGAATATAAGAAGGCTGCAACTACCACATTTGCAACAAATGGATCATAGGAATAGAGTCATTATTACCATTTGCATTCAATGAATATATTCTTATGTTATTGACATTCTAGAATTTAATAACTGCAGTTATAAGATTAGATGTTTGGATTCCTTTAAAAAAGATACAGCTGTAATCATGTAATTTTGTGTTCAGAAAGTTCTGAAAATACACTAGAAAATGAAAGTTTGATCAAGAATGAGCAACAAGCTCCATCTTAAACATTTCCTTATGGCCTGGTTAAATTTCTATAGATTGTCTCATTACTATGAATCATACAGCGACAATGCCTAGGTGTTTCCAGAAGCATTAACGGAAACTATGAGAATCAATGGATTACCCACTTGGTTGATGTGATGATGAGTTATTGCTCTGAGAGTAGTCACTAGGTGAAAAAATGACTATTTAATTCCAGATTTATTGCTTACCTTCTATGTGTAAGGCAGGAGATGATAACATAATGAAAAGATAGGGAATCTTGTCTCAAGACACTTTTGTACTTACATTTACATGCATTTTTACTCATTGAGATCAGTAGGTACAGATTTTTGTGTTCTATTAATTTTTCTTGACTTAATCTTTTATTTGTAAATGAAACAATAGCTATTTTAAAATGGTGCACTGCTTTGGGTGCCTTTGATGGCTCACCCTCTGCCCTTGTATAGCACACCCCCCGCCTCCCCCCTGCCCCCCAGCTGCGAGGCTTCGCTGCTAACAGTTCACAGCATCTTCCTTCTCCTGATTGTCACCTGTGGCCAAATGGAAGCCAAATTAACTGAGTGGTTACCTGCCTGTTTTCCTCTCTGCTGTCTTCCCTGCCCAATGACTGACACAGGGAAGCAGGGATATAGGAAACTGCCTTTTTGCATTAAAAAGTAGCCATCCCTGGGGTCCCATCAAGGCTGCATGCTGGCAGATCCCCTCCACTTCCCTCAGGCTTCTCCTCAGAGCACTCCCTTTATATACCTTTTTCATAAAAATCCCCACCCCAGTCTCCAGCCAGGCACTGTGATATGTACAAATATTATATTAAAAATACACACACAAACAGCTATTTGTCTTCCCAAGTGGAGATTTTTGGGTGTACATTTCAGACACGTAAAAACAGTGCTTTTCTATTCCTGTTGCTTTTGTAGCTGAGAATTCAGCCCAAATATTATTTGTGCTGAAAGCATACTCAACTATTGAACCACAGTTTGTCTGCTGTCTGTGAATCTATCCTACAGAGGTAGGATTAGATTGGAGAATTATTGTGAGATGAGTTTTTTAATTCTGGAGAGGGTTTATTTTGGTATTGGTGGCTGGAGTTTGTCTCCTCTTAGCATGGTAGATGTATGTTTCTAACCTGCTTGAATAGCTTTTTTATCTATTGTCTGCCTTTCAGGCATTCTCTAGCAGGGGGCCTCAGGGACTGATGAAGTAGTTGCTGTCTAAGACAACGGGAATCCACACCCAGAGGCCAGAGCCTTCTGTCTGCCCCTGCTCTCTGTGGATTATTATGGCTATATTTTGCTGATTTTCTTTACTGTCCTCTATAGTTGGAAAAAACTCTCTTCATTATGAGATTTAAGCTCCTTCTCTCCTTTCATTTCCACTTGCAGAGAGGCAGTAGAATGAGTCAAGGATCTGACTGCCTGAGTTGAATATTGTTTCCAACACTCTGGCCCTTAGAGCAAGTCCCTGAATCATTCAGAAATGGTCTTCCTTATCTGTAAAAAACATTGCTATTGTGAGGACTTGTTGAGTTAATACATGTAAGGCATTTATAGTGCCTGGCACTTTGCAGTTGCCATAAATGTTAGTCAGCATTTATTAATAGCCTAATAATATATCTGACTCTACCAAAGGCATTCTGAGGCCATAAAGATGGGATTAATTCTTGGTTGCAGGAGGAAAAAAAGACAGCTCCTTGGGAACCCAGATGCCCCACATTTGGAGGGGACCTCATTTTCCCATCCTCTTCCTTGCTCCCATGTTTCATGCCATCCTATCCCCACTTTTGTCTGAGGAAGAGTCTCCCAAAACCCACGCCTTGACTCCACAGTTCAAGGCCAACATGAGGACTCCCAGGTGCTGTGACTGGCATGTTCTATGAGGTGTGTTCATCATAGTGATGACCTCATCTCTCAAGCCCTTGACACTTTGGCTCTCTCCAGATTAGGCAAAGATCTCTTTAATCTGGACAAATCTTTCCTTTTTATGACAACTATGTCAAATAAGTTTTGTCTAAATGAGTGATATTTACTAAACTCTTTCAGTTCAGTTCAGTTGCTCAGTCATGTTCAACTCTTTGTGACCCCATAGACTACAGCATGCCAGTCTTCCCTGTCCATCACCAATTTCTGAAGCTTGCTCAAACTCCTGTCTGTTGAGTCAGTGATGCCTTCTAGCCATCTCATCCTCTGTTGTCCCTTCTTCTGCCTTAATATTTCCCAGTATCAGGGTCTTTTCCAGTGTGTCAGCTCTTCACATCAAGTGGCGAAAGTTTTGGAGTTTCAGCTTTAGCATCAGTTCCTCCAATGAATATTCACGTGACTTCCTTTAGGGTTGACTGGTTTATTCTCCTTGTAGTCCAAGGTACTCTCAAGAGTCTTCTTCATCACCGCAGTTCAAAAACATCAATTCTTCGGCACTCAGCTTTCTTTATGGTTCAACTTTCACATCCATACATGACCACTGGAAAAAGGCATAGCTTTGACTAGACAGACCTTTGTCAGCACAGTAAAGTCTCTGCTTTTTGACATGCTGTCTATGTTGGTCATTTCTTCCAAGGAGCAAGTATCTTTTAATTGCATGGCTGCGGTCACCATCTGCAGTGATTTTGGAGCCCCCCAAAATAAAGTCTCTCAGTTTCCATTGTTTCCCCAGCTATTTGCCATGAACTGATGGGACTGGATGCCATGATCTTTGTTTTCTGAATGTTATAAGCCAATTTTTTACTCTTCTCTTTCACTTTCATCAAGAGGCTCTTTAGTTCCTCTTTGCTTTCTGCCTTAACGGTGGTGTCATCTGCATATCTTAGGTCATTGATATTTCTCCCGGCAATCTTGATTCCAGCTTGTGCTTCATCCAGCCTGGCATTTCACATGATGTACTCTGCATATAAGTTCAATAAGTAGGGTGACAATATACAGACTTGAGGTACTCCTTTCCTGATTTGGAATGTCTGTTTTTCCATATCCAGTTCTAACTGTTGCTTCTTGACCTGCATACAGATTGAGAAATCTCCCTCCTGAGAAGGAGGCAGATCAGGTGGTCTGGTATTCCCATCTCTTTCAGAATTTTCCACAGTTTGTTATGATCGACACAGCCAAAACCTTTGGCATAATCAATAAAGCAAAAGTAGATGTTTTTCTGTAACTCTCTTGCTTTTTTGATGATGCAGCAGATGTTGGCAATTTGACCTCTGGTTCCTCTGCCTTTTCTAATTCCAGCTTGAATATCTGGAAGTTTACGTTTCATGTACTGTTGAAGTCTGGCTTGGAGAATTTTGAGTATTACTTTGCTACCATGTGAGATGAGTGCAATTGTGCAGTAGTTTGAACATTCTTTGGCATTGCCTTCCTTTGGGATTGGAATTAAAACTGACTCTTCTGTCCTGTGGCCACTACTGAATTTTCCAAATTTGCTGGCATATTGAGTGCAACATTTTCACAGCATCATCTTTTAGAATTTGAAATAGCTCAGCTCAAATTCCATGACCTCCTCTAGCTTTGTTTGTAGTGATGCTTCCTAAGGCCCACTTGACTTTGCATTCCAGGATGTCTGGCTCTAGGTGAATGATCACACCATCCTGATTATCTGGGTCATGATCTTTGAGTATCACTTAAAGCTTTTCCAATCCTAAGATTCTCTGAGAGCTGAATATCAGAAAGGATTTAGATGATATTAAGCTGCATTTTCCATGGTTCCAGTAAACAATTTGACAGCCCTAGGAATGAAACTAGAGAAAACTGTTGATGAGACTGGCCTTGGGTAGAAATTGTTGTGACTGAGGAGGAAGGGCATGACATTTTGTGACACTGTAGTGAGCAGTGGTTAGAGACTGAGCTCAGAATCAAGGCCCAATGGAAGTGGAGGGAAGCCAGAGACTGATGGACTGAAGAATATTTTGAAGATTCTACTTCTTTCAGTTTCAATAGCCTTGAGCTTTTTGGAAAAAAATATGTTACTTGTTAAGTTGAAAATTGGTTAAGAATTGCTGCTGACAGCACTGTACTGTGTATCAAGAGCATGTTTATTACTGTGATGGGTGTAGTTGCATAGGAGTGTTCAGTGGGATTTTCTGTAGCCAGAGTAGTCTTGATGTGGGTACTGAATATTCCTCTCCCTGGTCTGGTTAAGGAAGGGTGACTCATCATAGGATTTATGTCCTAGCTTCCTTCAGCCCACACTGGTGGTTTTCATTCCCTCCTCTTTGGATGCAGGCATCCTTTCAAGCTGGTAAAACTCTTTAGAGGAAACCTGATCAGGTCTCTCTCTAGAAAACTCTCTGCATTTTCCTCTCTAAGGACTGTGGGAACTTTCTCACGGCCCTCATGTGCTCTCTCAAAGCTGTAGGATAGACACATATTCTGTTTGTGTTAGGTATGCTGTATCATAATCCTTAAATTTCCACAGCTATGGCACTTAAGGTGAATCACAAACTGTTTAGCACCACAGTGGAGGAGGAGGACATCCCAATATTTATGAGAACTGATCTAAAATCATTTGGCTGCGTATCACAGTTAGGTGTTTGATAATATGTAATGCAGCTGCCAAAGAAATTTAACACAGTGCAAGTTGGCTACAGTTTACTAGATTAAAATAAAATAAACTTTATGCTTTATATATAGTGATACATAAAACTAAGGTTCATTAGCCTAGAACACTTTCAATATTTCCCACTCCAGTATTCTTGCCTGGAGAATCCCATGGACAAAGGAGCATGGGATCACAAAGAGCCAGACACAGCTGAGTGACTAACATACACATTCTACAGACTCACTAAAAGTCCCCATTCTTTATTCGGTTAGGTGCTCTGACCATACCTTGAGTGAAAAGTTCACAACAGCATGTCAGAAGTGGGGTTCTTTATTCTTTTTTTTTTTAGTATAAATTTATTTCTTTTAATTAGAGGTTAATTACTTTACAATATCGTATTGGTACTGGTTCTTTTATTCTTATAATTAGCATCACATATTCAGAATTCCTTCTATTATCAATGACAAGGTAAATGGCAGATTAGGGAATAAAGACTCAGGTTTTATCTCTAGAGGTGAAAGATAGGTAGATTCTTATAACTTCATCCAAGGATGGGGAGTGTATCTCAGATATTCCATCAACTCATATGTCATAAATGTTGGCCTGTTTCACCAACAAGAGCCAATTTCTAAGACTTATATACTAAAGACTAAAGCCGTAAGTTTCAGTTGTGAAGACCCATGTCTGTTACACAGGATGATAATTGCTGAAGTGTCAATAGTTGATAAACACAGGATAAAAGAGTACTTATAACAGTAACCTCTAGAGTATGCACTGTTCTGGACTGTGCAGTCTCATTTGGGCACCTGCCTCTAGACTTTAAGTTTTAACCAACTGCTGTAAATACATTATCACACAGTCCATACTGAAGTATTCAGAAGACCATTACAGTCACTGCTATCAACTTCAAACCTTACAAGTGGTTCTTTGGAGACTACTGTTTGAAGTTCAAGGTGCTCTTCCAGACCTTGCTGTATTCCTCCATCTAGCCACTTGTCTATAGATGTTGGGGAGTGTAGGAGTGAAAAGTATTGCCATACAACTTTTGCTGGATTACAAATATATTACAGAGGGTAGTTGAAACCCACAGGGGAAATGGAACTTACATAGTAAAGCAATCACTAATTTTGTCTGTACTTGGAGACATGCTTTCCTAGGACAGCTGTTTTCTGGCTCAGAGTCTGGGTTTACTCTCAGAATCTTGGTTCTCAATGCAATTTGTGTAGCGAAGGCTGTCCTTAGGATAAAGAAAGGAGAGAAAAGAAAGAGAAAGAAAGAAAGAAAGAAACCCTCTACTTACCCCAACATTGTGGCAAATGCAAGGGCCCAGTTCCCCATTCCTCTTGCTAGAGTAGAGAATTTCCCCCTAAAATTTCAAGCACCCACTACATGATTGACAGTCCTGCTGCTGACCTCGCATTGCCATTTTCAGGCTGAGGCTGGCCTCAGGGTGGGCCAGGAGATTTAAAAAGAAAGAGAGAGGAAAAGGAGGGCATCTCTGTTTACCCATCAGCATGCACAGGACCTCGTTTCTAGTTGTCTGGCTCAAGATAGAGTATTTTTTCTGGGATTTCCACCCTTCACGCCTGTTGCACATTTTCCAGGACTTGGCCCACTTTTGGGTGAAAACTTGGAGATAAATGAGGATTTATGCTTCTGGCCATTTTTCATGTTTTGATTTTTCTTCTGAGTCATTTTTCTACTCTTTAATTTTCAGAGTTTTCAGGTAGCTGATTTTTATATTTTCTCAAAGCGTATGGTTGTAGTCTGTTAGGAGAGATAGTCCATACTTGGTTGGTAGTGGAAATAAGCACAATTTCTTCTAAAATGTTAACTGCTATATAGAACTGGTGGTGTAAACACTGATGAGTTGTTCCCTTCACTTTTTAATTTTTTGTAATGTAGGTAACTGATTGAAGCGTCTATTTTAAAGAGACATCCACTTCAAAGACAGGTCTCTCTCTTCTATCTCTGGAATACAGTAAATGTTGCCAGCCACAAGATGAGTGAAGAGCTGGGCAACCTCCCCCTACTTCGGCTCTTTAGTTTTAAAGATCTTGATTGATTTGGGTCACTGACATTTGGGCAACTTGTTTTTTCTCCTACAAATCTTTAAATTCCCACTCTTACTTCTTAAATTTACCACTGAAGAGTGAATCCTTGAATTCCCTGGCCCATCCTTGACCCAATAAAAGCAGAACCCCAGGCCCCTATACGGCATTTTAAGCTTTCTTTCCATGACTCACAGAAGACTTACAGCAGGGAAAGCAGAATTTAGGGGTAGACAGGAAGTAAGAGTTTTCTTTCTGTGGTTCTTAGACTTTATGTTGCTTCAGAGAACCTGACTCTGTAAGCCTAGGAATCTACAGCTTTAGCAACGATATCCTCATTATTCTGAACCAGATAATTCTAGAAGCAAACTGAATACCATACTGCTTCTGTGGCAGTGTGATAAAAGTTGACCATATGCTGAATTCTGTTTGAAGTTGAATTTTGTTTTGTTTTGTGATGTTAACAGCATCACATCATCTTTCAGAGCACAAGACATGACCCAAACAGCCTCTGCATTTGTGTTAGCCTTTCACATGAACTCTGTATTTTGTTTAGTGGGAACTACATCTCCATAGGAAATGACAACATTTTAGAGGTCACGCTCTTTGATTTGGGGGCAATATACCTTTTGCTCCTAATGTCACATCCATTGCTGTTGTTAGCAGTTTCTCAGTTCTTGTTGTTTACCCCTCTCACCAGCTTCATTCTACTGTTGCAAGTATTTGAGATTCTGATGTGATTTATCATCTCCTTCTATAAATTCGCTATTCAGCTTTTGTTCTGGTTTAAAGGACAGAGCATAGATCAGGAGTCAGGAGACCTGTCTGGTGTCTCAGTCATGGTTAAGGTGACTTTTGTTCTTTGAGACAACTGATACGAGCTGCTGTTTTACAAAATGACATTAGTAATCATTTCTAGAATTTTATTCTTTTCGTCTAGGGCTTCTCGAGTGGCTCTGAGAGTAAAGAATCTGCCTGCAAAGCAAGAGACCCTGGATCGGGAAGATCTCCTGGAAAGGAAATGGCAACCCATTCCAGTATTCTTGCTGGAGGAGTCAATGGACAAAGGAGCCTGGACGGCTACAGTCCACGGGGTCTTAAACAGAGTCAGACACAATTGCTAGTAAGTCACTTCAGTCATGTCTGACTCTGTGCGACCCCATCGACGGCAGCCCACCAGGCTCCCGGTCCCTGGGATTCTCCAGGCAAGAACGCTGCAGAGGGTTGCCATTTCCTTCTTCAGTGCGTGAAAGCGAAAAGTGAAAGTGAAGTCGCTCAGTCATATCCGACTCTTCACGACCCCATGGTCTGCAGCCCACCAGGCTCCCCCATCCATGGGATTTCCCAGACAAGAGTACTGGAGTGGGGTGCTATCGCGTTCAATGACTAACAATTTCACTTTAGTCTTGTCTACTAAATTATTTTCTTTAATCTACCCTTAGGTGGCACTGGCTTCCCTGGTGGCTCAGAGGTGAAAGCGTCTGCCTCCAATGCGGGAGACCCGGGGTTCGATCCCTGGGTCGGGAATATCCCCTGGAGAAGGAAATGGCAATCCACTCCAGTATTCTTGCCTGGAGAATCCCGTGGACGGAGAAGCCTAGTAGGTTACAGTCCACGGGGTCGCAGAGAGTCGGACACGACTGAGTGACTTCACTTTACATAGGTGGCACTAGTGGTCAGGAATCCACCTGCCAATACAGGAGACACAAAAGACTCAAGTTCGATCCCTGGGTCTGGAATATCTCCTGGAGGAGGGAATGGCACCCCACTCCAGCATTCTTACCTGTAGAAGCCCAGAGGAGCCCTAGACAGAGGAGCCTGGTCAGCTGTGGTCCAAAGGAGGGTGAAGAGTTGGACATGACCGAAGCAAACTAGCACACCCAGTTTTTATTCCTTATTATCACTAACCCTAAAGTTAGTTGGAATAAAAAGATCCTAATTATGATAATAAACCAAAAGTACTTCCAAGATGTCACTATTTTGAGCACATTAGCTACTGGATGGTAAATGTAGATCTAGGAATTTATCATTATATGGTCAGGAATCCACCTGCCAATACAGGAGACACAAAAGACTCAAGTTCGATCCCTGGGTCTGGAATATCTCCTGGAGGAGGGAATGGCACCCCACTCCAGCATTCTTACCTGTAGAAGCCCAGAGGAGCCCTAGACAGAGGAGCCTGGTCAGCTGTGGTCCAAAGGAGGGTGAAGAGTTGGACATGACCGAAGCAAACTAGCACACCCAGTTTTTATTCCTTATTATCACTAACCCTAAAGTTAGTTGGAATAAAAAGATCCTAATTATGATAATAAACCAAAAGTACTTCCAAGATGTCACTATTTTGAGCACATTAGCTACTGGATGGTAAATGTAGATCTAGGAATTTATCATTATGTTAGGATTCTTTTAAGGTTCAACAGCCAGATGGCAAGATTGTTAGGAATTTTGCCAAGTGAAATTCTATTTTGAGGTCTATTATATTTAGTTTACATGCTTTGAGGTTAATTAACCCCCCTCTGAAGCTCTTTTCTAATACCTCCAAATTCTCCTGGCACCATAAATACAGCTGCTGAGACAGCCCACCTAAGCATAGCATATCATAAACTCCTGGCAGGAGGCACTATCCCCTTTCCCTGGCAGCCTTAGCAAACAGTGTGTTCCCCGTGGTGCTCACGGAGCACCTGTAGGAAGGTTGAACTGATAAACAGAATCCTTGTCCCCTATAATCTTTAGTTGACAGTGTGCCCCTATGGCACTTAGGAAGGACTTGGAAGTTTGAGTCATCTCTGTTTTGCTGAAGGAACTCATTTTGAGAGCAATAAGTATTCCATCCTTATCTCATGAAACAAAAATTTGAGGAATCATCAATGTATTTTAAGAAAAAAATGCTTTGGATAGATATTAGCTGATGATTCATTGATTCCAGAAATACCTAATCTTGAAATATTCAGATATTAATAGAATTTTTTATTGGTCAACTAAATTGTTCATTTGTCTTGCAAAATGAAGGAAAATTTAATAACTTAGGTGTGAACTAATATTTTAATGAAACAATATTGCCCAAGATTTCTACATATACAATGTATTGAAATTAGGATTGCTCTATCTGCTATTAATTTAAAGAATAATTACTATGTACTATAGCACATGGTACCCTTCAAAAATGGCGTTTTACTACTGACATTTCATCAGTGAAGAGCAACATATTAGGTTTGAAAAAGTGGCACAAAACTTTTGGTTTCTAGCTTAGAGTATAATAAGCTTAGAGGTCCCTAGTCTGTCTTAATTGTTCAGTTTGTCCTCAGCTGAACAAAGTGAAAAATCATTATTTCTTGTTAGGTCCAGAAGAAAAGTGAAGTCACAGAGCAAACTATAGTCCCTGGAGAGACAGTCAGAACTTACTGGAGCATAAATTTGAGCAAAAACCTTTGCAGAAACAAGTGCTGGGGAAGGAAAACTTGAACTATAATTGCTAAGTTGCTACAGGCACAGTGGGAACAAGTTTGAGAGTAAAAAACTCCAGGGAAACACAGTCATAAGGTTTCTCTATTTTGCAGTTTCTACTGGCAAGAGTTCAACTTGGTTTTCATAGTAAATTCTGAATGAAAATCACCTGGTGCTTCAATAAGGAAGAGTGGAAAAGAACTATTCAGAAAAATATCAGAACATTTTGCTTTTCTTTGTAAGACCTGCTTTCAGGTGAAACTATTTTATCAAATCAAAAACAAGTAGGGTTTTATCAGAGACTAACTTACCTGGGGAAAAGAAATATCCAATTCCAGCCCCCTCTAGCCTTTTAACTCCACCTTAAGAAACAACTGTGAAATTCATAACCCAGGGCCAGAGATTCACCAAAAGTCTGAGACACAGTCATAAGACTACAGGACATTTTCCCTCCCACCTTACCACTACATCTCTAAAGGTGTTTTATGAGCTGTCATGTCTATATTTCAACAAAACTTATGAGGCATACTAACAGAAAAAAATTCAGTTGGAAGAGGCTGAGCTAGCAGCAGAAATAGAGTTTGGGAGGACTTTGTGGACAAGATTATGGAGGAGAAGGACCTTGAACTTATCTCCTCTCATGAGCACACCAAAATCACAACTAACTGCTGAAGAAGCATTGATAAAAATGACTATAACCTATTAAAGATACATTCTACATCCAAAGAAAGGAAGAATAAACCAAAACAAGATGCTAGAAGGGGCACATTCAGGATATAACCAGTCCCATACATCCTGGATGGGTGGCCCATGTGCTGGAGAAAATTATACTACAGAAATTCTCCCATTAAGATGTGAGAGTTCTGAACCCTATGTCAGGCTCACCAGCCTGGGAGTACACACTGGGAGGAGGAACCCCAGGAGCACTTGGTTTTGAAGGCCAACAGAACTTGATCTTGGAATTCCATAGGACTGGGGGAAACACTCTGCTCTTGGAGGGCACACACAAGGCCTCATGCATACCAGGACCCAGGGCAAAAGCAGTGGTTTTATCGAAGTCTGGACCACACCTACCTGTTGACCTTGGGAGGTCTTCTGGGGAAAGGGCTGGCTGTGGCTCGCTCTGGGAACGCAGGCACTGGGGGCAGAGGTATCAGGGAGTACTCAGTGGTGTGAGTTCTTCTGGAGGCTGACATTTTGGCACCAAGGACTGGCTCCACCCAACAGCCTGTAGGCTCCAGGACTCAGGCCAAACAACCAATAGAGTAGGAACATAGCCCCATCCATAAGGTGACCTAAAGATTTCCTGAGCCCACAGCCACCACTAGACACCACCCTCAACACAGCTCTGCCCACCAGAGGTTCAAGACAAGCTCCACCCACCAGTGGACAGGCACCATCCCGTCCTACGAAGAAGCCTGCACAATTTTCTAGTTCAGCCTTACCCACTAGGGGGTAGACATAGGATGCAAGAAAATTATGATCATGCAGCCTGTGGAACTGAGTCCACAAATATAAAAATTTAGACAAAATGGACAGCAGAGGAATGTGCTCCAAATTAAAGAACAAGATATTAATAAAACCCCAAAAGAACAACTAAGGAAAGCTGGAAATGGCAACCTACCTGAAAAAGAATTCAAAGCAGTGATAATGAACCAAGTTAGTTTATAAAGCTGAACCAAGAACTTGGGAAAAGAATGGATGTGCAGAACGAGAAGTTACAAGAAGCTTTTAATGAACATAAAATATAAAGAATAACCAGAGTTGAAGAATATAATAACTGAAATGAAAAATACACTTGGAGTAATCAATAACAGAATAAATGAAGCTGAAGAACAGATAAGTGAACTAGAAAACAGAATGATGGAAATCACTGCTATGAAAGAGAATAAAGAATAAAAACAAATGAGGACTGTTTAGAGACATCTGGGACAATATCAAATACACCATTTACTATAGAGTTCCCAGGAGGAAAAGAGAGAGATAAAAGGCCTGGGAAAGTATTTGAAGAGATAACATTAGCTGAATATTTTCCTAATATGGGAAGAAAACAGTCATCAAAGTATAAGAAGCTGGGAGAGTCACACATAGTATTAACCCAAGGAGAAACATGCTGAGATATATAGTACTCAAACTGACAGTGATTGAAGATAAAATGAAAATGCTGAAAGCATCAAGGGAAAAGAAACAAGTAGCATACAACAGAATCTCCATAAGGTTATCAACTGATTTTTAGCAGAAACTGTACAGGCCAGAAGGGAATGTCACAAGGGATCAATACAGGAAGAAGTTATTAATGTAACAGCTGTAAATATATATGCATCAGCACAAGAGCAACTCAGTTATCAGACAAATGTTAAATGAAATAAAAGGAGAAATTGACATTAACACAATAGTGCAAAACTGTAACATACACTAACATTAACTGAGAGAAAAATCAGTAGGAAACCACAGACTTTGCATGACATATTAGGTCCAATGGATTTAATCAATATTTATAGAGCATTCCATCTGAAAACAGTTGGATGCATATTCTTTTCGAGTGCATATGGAACATTTTGAAGGGAATGTCACAAGGGATCAATACAGGAAGAAGTTATTAATGTAACAGCTGTAAATATATATGCATCAGCACAAGAGCAACTCAGTTATCAGACAAATGTTAAATGAAATAAAAGGAGAAATTGACATTAACACAATAGTGCAAAACTGTAACATACACTAACATTAACTGAGAGAAAAATCAGTAGGAAACCACAGACTTTGCATGACATATTAGGTCCAATGGATTTAATCAATATTTATAGAGAATTCCATCTGAAAACAGTTGGATGCATATTCTTTTCGAGTGCATATGGAACATTTTGCAGGATAGATTACATGGTGAACCACAGAGCAGGCTTAGGTAATTTTAAAGAAAATTGAAATCATATCAAGCATATTTTCAGACCACAAACTATGAGATTAGAAGTCAATTAAAAGAAAAAAGTTGCAAAAAGCCACAAACACATGGAGACTAAATAATATGCTACTAACCAGCCAGTAGAGCTTTAAAGAAATCAAGGAAGAAATTGAAAAATGTCTAGAGACAAATGAAAATGAAAACACTATCATCCAAAATCTTGGGATGCAGCAAAAGTACTTCTAAGAGGGAAGTTCATAGCAATATAAGCTTACATCAGACAGCAAGGAGAATCTTAAATAAACAACTTAACCTTAAATCTAAAGTAAGCAGAAAAAGAACAAACAAAATCCAAAGTTACTAAAAGGAAAGATATAAAAATCAGAGCAGAAATAAATGAAATAGAAACAACAGAAAACATCAGTGAAACTAAATGCTGATTCTTTGAAAATATAAACAAAAGTGATAAAACTTTAGCCAGACTCATCAAGAAAAAAAAAAAAAAAAAGGAGAGGACTCCAATCAACAAAATCATAAGTGAAAAAGAAGTTACAATGAAGTACAATTCATTGAAATACACATAAATACAAAGATCACAGAAATACAAAGGACCATAAGAGACTACTACAAGCAACTATACCAATAGAGTGGACAATCTAGAAGAAAGAAACAAATTGTTTTAAAAAGTGCATTCTTCTTAGACTGAGAAAGGGGAAGTAGGAAACATGAACAGATCAATTACCAATACTGAAATTGAATCTGTGATGAAAAAAACTCTCCACTGACAAAAGTGCAAGACCAAGTGGCTTAACTAGTAAATTCTACCAAACATTTAGAAAAGAGTTAACACACATACTTCTCAAACCATTCGAAAAAATTACAGAGAAAGGAAAACCTTCCGACTGAGTCTATTAAACCACCATCAGTTTGACACCAAACAGACAAATGTATCACAAAAAAGAAAATTACAGGCCAATATTACTGACGAACATAGACACAAAATTTCTCAGCAAAACAGTAGCAAATCAAATCCAGTGATACATTAAAAATGTCGTACACCATGATCAAGTGGGATTTCTTCCAAGGATGCAAGGAATTCTTTGGTGTCCACAAAACAGTCAACAAACTGAAGAATAAAAATGATATGATCATCTTAATAGATGCAGAAAAAGCTTTTGATAAAATTTGACAATCATTAATGATAAAAAGTTTCCAGAAGATATGCATAGAAGGAACCCATCTCAACACAATAAAAGCCATACATGACAAACCCACAGCTAGCATCACACTCAATGGTGAAAAATTGAAAGCGTTTCTCTAAAATCAAAAATAAGACAAGGATGCCCACTCTAGACACTTCTATTCAACAGAGATTTGGAAGTCCTAGCCACAGCAATCAAAAAAGATAAATAAAAAAGAATCCAAATTGGAAAAGGAATTCTGAAACTCTCACTGTTTATAGATGACAAGAATAGAAATGACTGTACACAGAAAATTCTAAAGATGCTATGAGAAAACTGCTAGTGCTCATTAGTCAATTTAGTAAAGTTGCAGAATACAAAATTAAACCCAGAAATCTGATGGATGCCTATATACTAACAATCAGTGTTAGTGAAGTACAGAAAGAGAAATGAAGTACAGGAAGAGAAATTAAGACAACAATCCCATTTCCCATCATATCAAAAATGACAAAATAACTAGCAATAAGCTACCTAACGAGCAAAATACCTGTACTCTGAAGACTGTAAGACACCAGTGAAAGAAATCAGAGATGGCAAAATCAGATGGAAGTGTTCTTGGACTAGAAAAATCAATATTGTCAAAATGATTATACTACCCAAAGCAATTTCCAGATTTAATGCAATCTTTTTTAAATTACCAATGGTATTTTTCACAGAACTAGAACAAAAAATAAAAATTAAACTTTGTATTTAAAAAGAAAAACTAAGATCACAGCACTGGTCCCATCACTTCATGGCAAATACAAAGGGAAAAAAGTGGAAACAGAGACAGATTTTATTTTGGGGGGGCTTCAAAATCCCTGTGTATGGTGACTGCAGCCTTGAAATTAAAAGACGTTTGCTCCTTGGAAGGAAAGCTATGACAAACCTAGAGAGCATATTAAAAAGCAGAGACATTACTTTGCTGACAAAGGTTTATATAGTCAAAGTTATGGTGCTTCCAGTTGTCATGTACAGATGACATGAAGAGCTGCACCTTAAAGAAGGCTGAGCCTTGAAGAATTGCTATTTTTGAATTGTGGTGCTGAAGAAGACTCTTGGTAGTCCCTTGGACTGCAAGGAGATCAAATCAGTCAATCCTGAAGGAAATCTACCCTAAATATTCATTGGAAGGACTGTGGCTGAAACTGAAGCTCCAAGATTTTGGCCACTTGATGCAATGAGCTGACTCACTGGAAAAGAGTCGGATGATAAGAAAGACTGAAGGAAAAGGAGAAGGGGATGACAGGTTGAAATGGTTAGAAAGCATCACTGACTAAAACAATGTGAATCTGAGCAAACTCCAAGAGATAGTGGAGGACAAAGGAACCTGTTCCTACAGTGTATGTGGTTGTAAAGAGTTGAACAATAACAACAACATTAAACACAAAAGATCCTGAATAGCCAAAACAATCTTGAGAAAGAAGAATCAGGCTCCTTGACTTCAGAGAATATTAAAAAGCTGCTGCTGCTGCTACTGCTACTACTGCTGCTGCTGCTAAGTTGCTTCAGTCGTGTCCAACTCTGTGCAACCCCATAGATGGCAGCCCTCCAGGCTCCCTCATCCCTGGGATTCTACAGACAAGGACACTGGAGTGGGTTGCCATTTCCTTCTCCAATGCATGAAAGTGAAAAGTGAAAGTGAAGTCACTTGGTCGTGTCCAACTCTTCATGACCCCAAGGACTGCAGCCTACCAGGCTCCTCCGTCCATGGGATTTTCCAGGCAAGAGTACTGGAGTGGGGTGCCATTGCCTTCTCTGTATTACAAAGTAATAATAATCAGAACAGTATTGTACTAGCATAAAAACAGACGTAGATCAGTAGAACAGGATAGAGAACCAGAAATAAACCTATTCAACTATGGCCAACTAATCTACAACAAAGAAGGTAAGAACATACAATGGAGAAAAGACAGTTTCTTCAGTAAGAGGTACTGGGAAAACTGGACAGCATCAGATAAAAGAATGAAATTAGAACATCCTCCAGCATCATACACAAAATAAACTTAAAATGGATTAAAAATCTAAATATAAGATTGGATGCTATAAAACACCTAGATGAAAACACAGGTAGAAAATAGTGAAAATGAAAGCAATAATACACAATTGAAACCTAACTAATCTTAAAAGCTCTTTACAGCAAAGAAAATCATCAACAAAATGAAAATACACCCTACTAAATGGGAGAAAATCATGTTTGATAGGGAGTTAATATCCAAATTATATAAACAACTCACATAATTTTCTGATTTTGTCTAGCAAAAAACAAGAAG